>LPNX010968357.1:161261-179721 GCA_001517045.1 Pseudotsuga menziesii | reverse complement strand
AGAGAGAGAGATGGTAAGGTGATTATGGGTAGGTGTAGGAGGGGTTTGGGGTAGGGAGAGATATAATGTTTAAGGATTTTAGGGGTTTCGAGAGTAGGAGGGAATTCAGAGAAAAGAGGGAAAATGATTTAGGGGGAGATTATGCATAGTGGGGAGGATAGGGGTTGGTGGTATTAGGAGAGAGAGAGAGAGAGGGAGAGAGAATGGTTACTGGTAGCAATAATNCCTCTACCAAATCGGCCTTCCTTGCAAGCAAAAGAAAACACAACGATTTTGCCCAAAGATACAAAGATTCACTTCCACTGTTCCCTGAGAAGCAATTGCAAGGAATTACTATACAAAGATTCACTTCCACTGTTCTCAACAATGAATTTTCTATTGTCTCTTCAATCCAAAAGCCGAAGTCCCTTTACAATGAGGGGTCTGCTCTCTTAAATAGATTTGAGAGAGACCAAATCTCTAACCAACTTTTTAATCGATGGTTGAGATTAAAACATAATACAATGATAATCAAGGGTGGAGATCTAATCTCACACTTGTACATGGATAACTAGACATGAGGGGGGGCGAATTGTCTCATAACACCCAAATACATATGATATAATGATATAATAATGAGAATGCATCTTAAAAGTCACCTAGGGGCCACAACTTAGCCACCTAGGGACATAATACATCATTTCAACATGGTACAAGGTACAACAATGAAACATATCATCCACAAGTGTGCCCTCCTCTAGGAAGTACATATTGCTTGGGGAAGGCAATATTGAAGCTTTGATGCTCAAAGATGACAAACCCATGAAGAATGATGTTAGGAGACCCTCTAGAGCACAAGGAATAGTACCCAAGTCGAATCCTTGCCATTCACTTACAACTCATCGATTCACTTGCTAAGCCATGGTCACTTTGATCATTTGTAATTAAAATGCTGAAACGCTTTGTAAATACTAAACCTGCTCATAACATCATCTTCCCTCGCCCAACACACTGAAATAATTGTACAGATGAGCTCAGGAGCTTCAAATCCATCAATAGTGACTATTCATACACCATGGAGCAACCTGTAATAGCATTTGTGAATAGTTTCCAGCATTTTTATTTAAAAATTTGCCCACTGACTTTATAAAAAGAACGATAATGATCATTTTTTTACAAACTAAAGCATGGAATGGTCTAGTTGGCCTCCAAAGGCACCAACATACACCAATTGAAGCAAAGTAACCACATCCATCTGTGGGATCGACTCGTTGACTAGGTCAAAATTGAACAAGACACTTACCGAGCTAAATATTGAATGTCTTTGCATGCAAGAGGTGTAAGTAGTACATCCTTAGCCATATTACCAACAGACTAAAAGCATTAGTAGCATGAAACCATGGTGATCGACACAACAAATACATAAATTGGACTTTGTAATTAAAACAATTGGATGATCAATAATAAAGTCTTTAGCACACTTTCACATTCAATCCAATATACAAAAGAGATCATTCCTCACTAAGCTGGGTGAAATGGAATGGAACAAGGCTAGCCTTAGTGATTGCTTGACTTATTGGACAGACTTAGTGGACTCTCAGATATAGGGAAAAAGGAGACCAAGGCGACGTGCTAGATAGAGGAACACTAGGGAATGGAGGTGTCTCACAAATGGACATATTGTTTAGAAGGCTTCCAATAGTCTCAAACAAGTATCTTTGCTTGCCATTCATTGCAAGACTTTATATAATCACTTGTTGTTCCTTGCAAGTCTTGACTTTCGTTTGGCTTGCATTCCATTAGATATAGCATTTATGCATTCTGATGCATTTAATTTTATAGCCTTTTATTTCATGACTCTTATTTGATTTTTACATGTGCTTTCCATTTGCAACTTTCATCAAATGCTTGTATGGAAAAACACAACCATTTTATTTCATGGCCATTTTATTGCGTAGTGTTGAGAAACACAACCAATTGCAGCTTGGCCTTTTTTATTTCAGACTAGGAAAAAATGCTTCGAGGACTAAGGGAGACACTCTTAGCAACTGACTAAAAGTATAGCTACACATTCTAGAGTTGAGACATAAGAAAACATGAGGTCTATCCAGGCATATAGGTCACAGTGGGAGAAAGTCTTTAAGCACATCGGTCTTATCCAAGTCAAGGGATTGAAGTTTGCAGTACGAAACAATGAATGGACAAGAGGATAAGTGAAGGCAATATTGGATAAAATGAAGAATGATCTAGTTTGTCTAATAGTGAGCATATACTAGAGTCTTAACACTATAACCATTTAATCGTTTATAATTGCTAGTCCATTGAAAATTGTACGTTTTTCACAAGTTTTCAACTTCCGGTTTATAAGTTAAAATGTCTCAGTTTATTGCCAAACTTAGAATGGCTCCAAATTTTTGCTTTTTTTTCCAATTTTGCTAAGAGCTAGCCCAAATCATTTTTCTTGTGACTGTTGGGTTTTCGCTGAAAACCTAGGTGCCGTCACAGAAAATTAGGATATCGTCTTCGAAAAGTAGGTGGGAGAGCCTTAGGTTGTGAGAAATGGCCATTCCCTTGAAAGCTCCCTGTATTTTTTCATGAGCTAAAGCTCGGCTTAGCCGTTCTACCACTAGAAGAAAGAGGAGGGTTGAGAGGGCATCCCTGTTGATGCCCTCTCTCTGTCCCAAAGAAAGGAGAAGCAAAGCCATTGATGAGGACCTCAAAGGAGGTTGTGGTGATGCAACACATGATCCATTTTATGAAACTATAGTCAAACCCAAAATGTGTCAAAAGCATTCTTAGGTAGAGCCAGCTTACCCTGTCAAAAGCTTTTGAAAGATCGATTTTGAGTATATAGATCCTTTGTTCTTTGTAATTTTTTGGGTGTGAAGACCCTCTTGGGCTACTCCAATGTCTTCGTGGATCTGCCTACCTTCCAAGAACCCAAACTGCTCCCTAGAGATAACTTTCAATAGGATCTTTTTCAGTCTTCTTGCAATTATCTTTGCCACCACCTTGTAGGTTACATTGCACAAAGAGATCGACCTGTATTCATCCAGGGAGGAGGGGTTGTTTGATTTTGGAATCAGGGCAATGCAGGTGGCATTTAGGGGAGGGTGCATAATCCCTCTATTCCTCCTTCAACTAGTTGAAGGAGGTCGGGCCCAATAGTTTCATAGTGAGCTAAAAAGAACTCAATGGGCCAACCATCTTGAACGAGGCTTTTATCCTTTTGGGAACTGTGGAGGGTTTCCTTGAGTTCTTCTTCAGAGATTTCTTCCATAAGTTCCTGGTTATCTTTGGGGGTTATGAAGCCAGGAAATAGCTGAGAGAGGCAAATGATCTCGACCATGTTTGTTTTGTTGTTTTTCTTAAAGAGGTTTTTGAAGTGTGCAATGCCTAGGGAGGCCAGTCCCTCGAAAGAGGTGATGTCCTTGTTTTCTTCATTCCTTAGGCTCCAAATTCACCTTTGCGTGGGCTTGGAAGAATTTGGTGTTCTCGGCCCCACTTTCGAGCCAGATTGTCCTGCTCTTAAGCCTCCAGACCTCCTGTTGCTCCATTAACAACTTTCTCTTTTTATTTTCTAGAAGTTCCAACTGAATCTTGGATCCAAGGTTCAAGTATCCTCCTCCTTCCGAGTCCTGGAGAAGTGCAATCTCCTTTTGTGTTTGGATTAGCTCTTTATCATCCCTTTTTTTTCTTTTTGAAATCCCACTCCTTGTTTTTTCTTTTTCACCTGGGAGAGGTTTTTTACAAAATGAGGTGCTGCAAAGGATCCTTCTGCTGGTTGGAATGGGATCCAAGTAGTTTTTATAATATCAGAGATTTCTTCCTCCTTCAGCGAAGCAGCACAAAGTTTGAAAGAGCCGTGAGGCTTTGTTGGGGCTCCTGAGATTTCCAGGTAGATTGGGAAGTGATGAGAATCACCTCCTTACTCCACCCATTGCCTGAGGATTAGATTTTGCTCTAGAAACCCCTCCTTGACCAGGAATTGATCTAGCCTTTACGTGACTATTCCTTTGCCAGTTCTTCTGTTTGACTAGGTGTGCATTACTTTGGCAGGGAGGATATCAATCAGTTGGAACTCTCTTAGGAAGTTTTCAAAGTATTTCGATAGAGAGTCACTTCTTGAGCTGGGACCCCAGTTTTCGAAATTCCCCAAAGTAAAGTTGAGGTCTCATCCCAGAATTACATTTTTCATTTCTGAGAAAGGGCTTTAGTTTTGCTATTCCAATAAGCTACCCTCTCGTTGTAAGGCCCGTAAATATTTACTAGGGTGAATGAAATATTTAGGCCTGCATGAAAAAATTCAGCCCCAATTCCTGAGTCGAAGCCCTAGATGTTAAGAAGTTTTACTGCCCTTGGATTCCAACCTAGAGCTAGTCCCCTTGATTGCCCTCGTGCATTGATTGCATGATAGTCATAAAGAGTGAAAGACTTTTTCAGATGGAGAGAGATTTCCTCTTCCATTCCCATTGTTTCTTGGAGCAGGATGATATCAGGCTGCTGAAGGTTTAACAACCTTTTTAGGGCAAGTTTTTTGGGCTTACTTGCCAAACCCCTGCTATTGAAGGAGAGTATCTTCATTATAGACCTCTTCTCGAGGCTTTCGTTGCTCTAAGTGCCCCTATTATGGAATTTTGTTTCTTGTCTGCTACATCTTTGATGGCTTTATTCTGGGTCGAAGAGAGGTGTGATGGCCTACCCCTACCCTTTCCCTTTCGGATGTTCTTGAAATTTTTCTCCAAGCCTTGGCTCTGTGTGTTGGGATGTGGGATGCCCCTTGATCTTAGGCGGAAGCGAATGGAGGGTGTTTTNCGGGGGGCGGGGGAGGGGGGAGAGGATTTTGTGGGAGTTTGGAAGGTGGTGAGGGCCCTGATGCCTAGTGGGAGGATATGGAGAGGTGATTCGGGGGTATTTATATGGTGAAACCTGAGATAGGGTAGATTTGAGAATCAATTGGAAAAACAAAAAAGGATGCTTCCAGATTTGAAATAGGGGGGAGGGAAACAAAATTCTTACCCGAAGAGTGTGGGACCTCTGTAGCTTATGTACTTTGCATGCAACCCTCCTCTTTTCCTTCTATGCTTTGAGTAGGATCCATTCTCAGAATTTGCTTTCGGGGTTTCGCCAAAATAGCGTCTGGGGTTGGCAAATTTGTTTTTCTGTTCGGAGATTTCCCTTTGCAAAGGCCCTTCCTTTTGGGATCGACCGGGCGCTTTATGAAACTTTCAAAGGTGTTTTTAAAAGTGAGTTGACAATGCTTTTCCATGTGTCCACTGCCTGAACCAGTTTGGATATCCTTTCTCGCTTCCAGTTCCATAATTCCTAAGGGAGACCTGGTAGCCAGACCCAGATCGGAATTACAACAAACTTTTCCATATCTGCGTCGAACATCGGCCTCCAAGTCTTGAAGAGTATGGGTGTGGAGCCAAAACTCAATGGCTTTTGAAGAATTTTGCCCATGTCCTCCTTGCATTGGAGCTTGAAGATGAACCAACCTTGAGAGAGAACTAGGGTTTCTAGTAAGTATATCAAAAACCCCCAATAGTTCGATTTTGCCTAGTTTTCCAAAAAATCCCAGCTTGGGTACTTACCTTCGACTCACCCTACTATTGTCGTTTCTACCATCTCTAGGGTTTGTGCGAGCGATACGTTTTTACCGCAGATAAAGTTGAGGGGCCCTTTTCTATTCTTGAGAATCTTACTTTTGTGGCAGTTTGGAAGGTGGCGAGGGGCCCTGATGCCCAATGGGAGGACATGGAGAGGTGATTCAGGGGTCTATGTATGGTGAAATCTTGAGCGAGGGTAGATTTGAGAATCAACTGATAAAGCAAAAAAGGATGCTTCCAAATCTGAAATAGCGGGGAGGGAAACAAAATTCTTACCCGAAGAGTGGGACCTTTGTAGCTTCTGTACTTTGCATACAACCCTCCGCTTTTCCTTCTGTGCTTTGAGTAGGTTCCGTTCTCAAAATCTGCTTTCGAGGTTCTGCCAGAATAGCGTCCAAGGTTGGCAAATCTGTTGCTATGTCCAGAGATTTCTCTCTGCAAAGGCCCTTCCTTTTGGGATCGACCGAGCGCTTTCTAGAAATTACAAAGGTGTTTTTAAAAGTGAGTTGACAATGCTTTGCCATGTGTCCACTGCCCGAACCATTTTGGATATCCTTTCTTGTTTCCAGTTCCAGAATTCCCAAGGCAGACCCGATAGCTGGACCCAGATTGGAATTACATCAAACTTTTCTGTATCCGCAGCGAACATTGACGTCCAAGTCTTGAAAGAGTATGGGTGTGGAGCCAAAACTCCATGGGTTTTGAAGAATTTTGCCCATGTCCTCCTTGCATTGGAGCTTGAAGATGAAACAACCCTAGGAGAGAACTAGGGTTTTTGGTGAGTAAATCAAAGTCCCCCACCAGTTCGATTTTGCCCAGTTTTCCAAAAAATCCCTGCTTGGGTACTTACCTCTGGCTCACCCTACTACTGTTGTTTCTGCCATCTCTAGGGTTTGTGCGATCGATACGTTTTTGCTACAGATCAAGTTGAGAGGCTCTTTTGTATTCTTGAAAATCTTACTTTTTTTGCTTCTAAGCTGGAACCTCCGACAGGTTGTGGGTTTGCTCTGCACTTCTCGAGTCTAAGGCATCCTTTGCTGCGGCTGCCTTACCTTGTTGGTCTAAGACTTGTAGGAATGAAGCTATGAAGCCCTAGGGGCTTTGTGTCAAGGGTTCTTTCGAAGACGCTTGCTGCTGTGCATAATTCCTTAGCGTTTTTGCAAAAGGCCACTTGATGTCTGCCCATTTCGAGGGCAAACATCATTCCAGGGTGTTCTGAGCTCCTCCAAAGTGACTGGCTAAGCCTTTGAGGTGAACTATTTATTTGGTTCGAAGAGGGAGAGTGGAGCTAGTGGTTTCAAAACGGTTCCACTAGGAAAGCCTTCCTCCTCCACGGTTGTTTGTTTTCCAGTTGCCTCTTCTGTCCCCATTTGTCTTTCGCACCAATTGAACCTAGTTGTCGAGGTTGCCGAAAGACGGAGTTCCGATGGCTTGTCATCCTTCAACAAGGGTAGATTGGCGAATATCTGCTCGCCCTCAGTCGTATCCGTCGTGTAATCCACCTGATCCACCGAGTGGTACTCCTGTTTGCTAGATGTCGGGGCTTCCTCTTGCTGCATGCTGGTGTTGACCCGTGGACAGGTTTTTGCCGTGGTTTCCTTTGCATGCCCTTAGAGTAAAAAGATCTCGCCATTGTTGCTGCAGGCCCTTATCTTTAGCTTAACTTAACCGACTCAACAACAACAATATATATATATATATATATATATATATATATATATATATATATTCTTTTTCTTTTTTACTTTGTTATTCTTTTCTTCTTTAATTTTTTTTTCTTTACTTTTTACTTTCTAAACCACATCGTTTTCTTTAAAACCACATAACCACATGTTGTTTTACACTTTTTCTTTTCTTTTCTTTTTTTGTTTCTTTTTCCTCTTTCCACTGGAAAAATTATTTAACCACAGGTCACGGTAAAACCACTCTGATACCACTTGTAAGAATATAATTCTTACATGTTGTATAATATAATTTTTATATATAATTCACGATAATATGAATACATAGTCTCTCGGCATATATAAATTTATAATACATAATAGTGAAGAGTTATGTCTCTTCTCATGCTGTTGTTGCACTTAGCATATATAATATTAATTAATTGATTACTTAATCTTAACTTTTTTAATATATGAGTGGGGTCCAATTGTGTAGAAAATCTGCGTTTTACTATTTGCTGGTTTATGTCACATTTCGTGGTTTTCACTTACAGCCGGTTTTGCATTGGCTGTAAGTTACTTATGAAATTTTTACTGAACAATTAAACACACAGTAAAAACACTAACAGGCTGAAAAACACATTTTCCAATCACACAATAAAATGATAGACTCAGAGATTTTTGGCCAATGGCCCTGGAAAACCCCCCACGGGGAAAACCAGTCAGAGAGAGAGAGATATTATTATTTCTTCAAGATAAAAAAATCAGACATTCATTTTTACAGTAAAAAATCCAACTTATCTCAACCCAGAAATTTGACCAGCAGACTGTCTTTG
Source organism: Pseudotsuga menziesii (assembly GCA_001517045.1). Lineage (NCBI taxonomy): Eukaryota > Viridiplantae > Streptophyta > Pinopsida > Pinales > Pinaceae > Pseudotsuga > Pseudotsuga menziesii. The sequence goes on along the minus strand of LPNX010968357.1, from coordinate 171,636 downwards.
TTTCCGTGCTTTTGCTGCCTCGATTTCAGTGCAAATCTCTTCTCGAAAAATGTGCCAAAATCAGCAGCAACTCAGCCTCAATTTTTGTGCCAAAACACAGCAGAAAATTGTACTGTACGGCCAGCATTGGGATGCGTGCCAACTGAAAATCTCTCAGCTGGTTGCCTGGAAAATCGTGCCCTTCTCTCTTTTTCAGCACTCTCCTTCTCTTCACTCTTCTCTCAAGAATGAATGTAAAATGCCTCCCTCAACCCTTTTTGTCTAAACCCTAAGTGGGAATCTAATCCAACGGTGGAGAAAGATACAATCCAATGGCTAAGATTCAACGAGAGTAAAAATCCCATTTATTTAAATCACTTAAATAAATTTACTCACCCACTTAAATTTATCAAAAAAGTGACTTTAACTTTATAAAGTCTCATTAAGTAGCTTTTAATGTGAGGGTCACCCTTTTTCCCTTTTCTAAGTGACTTACGCAAAAAGTCACTTAGGGAACAAATTCCTAGGTACAAAAACTAACACTCCCTCTTACCGAGGAAGGTGTTCTGCACCACTCCCAACTTATCTCTGAAGAAGACAAACTTCCCCCTCCCCAAAGACTTCGTCAGAATATCTGCTACCTGCTCATCAGTGGATATATATTGTAGCTCAATTGCCCCTCTCTGAACATAATCACGGATGAAATGGTACCTGATCTCAATGTGCTTCGACCTGTCATGAAACACTGGATTCTCAGAGAGCTGAATGCAACTCTGATTGTCACAATAAATCACCGTAGGCCTAAGCTGCTGATCAAATAAATCTACCAATAACTTGCGAAGCCATAGTGCTTCACAAGTAGCCTGACTGGCTGCCATATACTCAGCCTCAGCAGAACTCAGTGCAACGGACTTCTGTTTTCGACTGAACCACGACACTACTGCCGAGCCCAAACTGAAACAACAACCGGAAGTGCTCTTCCGATCCCTCACACAACCTGCCCAGTGTGAATCTGTGAACCCAACCAAGCTGACTCCACCTGAACCCCTGTAGTCCAGACCATAATCCACCGTACCTGCAAGATATCTCAGTATGTGCTTTGCGGCAGTCCAGTGCACATTCCTAGGCTCAACCATGAACTGACTAAGAGTGTTGACCGCAAAACACAAGTCTGGCCTGGTATTGACCAGATACATCAATGACCCAATGAGCTGACGATATAAAGTGGGATCCACCAACTTACCCTCGGAAGCATGAAGTTGCTTCTAGTTGGTGATCATAGGCGTACACATCGGCCTGCAGTCCTCCATCCGAAATCTCTTCAGAATATCAACTGCATACTTCCCCTGTCCAAGGAAAATATGTCCAGGCTCTTGCCAAACCTCCATCCCCAGATAGTAATGCATCAGTCCAATGTCTGTCATCTCGTACTCCGATGCTAAATCTCTCTTGCAATGTGCAATGAGATGCTCATCACCTGTGATAAATAGATCATCAACATATAGCAGAAGAATGAGCGGATCTCCTCCAACCACAATGAAGTAAAGGTTGGGATCAGCCTCACTCTTCTGGAATCCCATCGATGTCAAGTAAGTATCAATCCTGGAGTACCAAGCTCTAGGAGCTTGCTTCAGTCCGTACAAGGCTTTCCTTAGCCTGCACACATGAGAATCTCTCCCATGGATCTCAAATTCCTGTGGCTGCTCTAAATATACCTCCTCCTGCAGAAGACCATTGAGAAATGCAGTCTTCACATCCATCTGGTGGATCTTCCAAGCCATCTCTGCTGCTATAGATATAACTGCCCTGATAGAAGAATACCGAGCAACTGGAGCAAATGTCTCATCATAGTCAACTCCCTCAACCTGTGAGAACCCTCGTGCCACAAACCGAGCCTTGTACTTCTCCACACTGCCATCCGTAGCATACTTTATCTTGTAAACCCCCTTGGAAGTCACCGTAGACTTCCCCTCAGGTCTCGGCACTATCTCCCAAGCATCATTCTTCATGATGGAATGGTACTCTTCCATCATGGCATCTCTCCATACCTGATGCTGGGAAGCCTCCTCAAATGTGGATGGCTCAGAGTCACGAAGACTTGCAACAAGGGCCATATCATACCTGTCTGGCACCACACCAAGCCTGTCTGGCTCCACCACTGTCTTGATCTGCTCCTGGGGCCTACCAAATGCCTCTACTTCCTTCAAGGTATCCTGAAGCCACTTAGGCTTCCTCTTCCTTGAAGACTGCTCCTCCCAAACTGGTCTTGGGCTCTCCTCATCTGAGGAAGTCCCAGTACCGGAAGGTCCAACACCCCGAGGACCAGTACCTGATGAACCTGTGACCTGAGGACTCAACCCTGAACCTGTCCCTGAAACTGTCCCTGAAGTGCTAGCAACCTGAATCACTGAACCTGTAGAAGCTGTGCCTGTACCCTATGATCCAGTCACTCCAGAAACCTGTGGACCTGATAGCTGCATCGAAGAAGCCTGAACCAACTGAGGTGTGGGAGCTGGTGTCTCCCCCTGCTCTAACTCCCTAGACTTCCTGAAGGCTCTCTCCTCATCAAACTTCACTTCTCGTCGGACAACAACTCTCCTCGAGCTAGGTAAGTAAAGCCGATAGGCCTTCGAAGTCTCGTCATATCCCACAAATATGCCTCTCTCTGCGGTGGGATCAAACTTCGTCCTCTTCTCAGAAGGGACATGAGAGTAAGTCAACGAGCCAAATATACGAAAGTGGCCCACCTTAGGCTTCTTGCTTGAATACATCTCCTTAGGAGGCTTACTCCCCACTGCCCTGTGAGGACTCCTGTTCTGCAGATAAATTGCAGTGCTACATGCCTCTGCCCATAGAAAGAAAGTAACCCCTGATCATGAAGCATCGCTCTGGCTGCCCCCACAATCGACCTGTTCTTTCTCTTTGCTACTCCATTCTGCTTAGGCGCGTAAGGAACTGTCAACTGTCTCTGAATGCCCTCTTGTCCGCAGAATGCATCGAACTCCTTCGAGGTATACTCACCCCCATTGTCCGATCTCAACATCCGGATCTTCCTCCCTGTCTGCTTCTCCACAAGGGCTTTGAACCCTTGGAAGACTCTCAACACAAGTGAGGACTTCTTGCTCTTCAAGAAGTAGATCCAGGTCTTCCTTGAGTAGTCATTAATGAAGCTAATGTAGTACTCAAAACCTGTCAAAGACAATGATGACATAGGACCGCATATGTCAGAATGGATAAGATCTAGCACCCCAGCAGCTCTCATGTCACTGCTCGGAAAAGCAGTCTTGGTGTACTTTCCCAAAGCACACCCCCTGCACACATCATTCTGCTCACTGCTGAACTCCGGTAATCCTGTAACCATGCTCCTCAACAATCTGAGAGCTGGGTGATGTAGGTGGGCCATCCTTTGATGCCAAAGCTCACATAGCTCACTGCTGCTGCTGTGTGCTATAGCACACTGTGGCTGAAACAAGAGCTTGTACAGCTTTCCACATCTGACTCCAATGTCCATGGCACTAGACATACCTGTAGCCCTGGGATACACCTGCACTCTCCCATCTGAAAAGCACACCCCAAGACCCCTGTCCTCAATGGTGGAAACTGACACAAGGTTCTTCTTCAGCCCAGGGACATACAACACATCCCGCAGAGTCATGAGACTCATCGACTCCCTCTGAAATGTAATGGTCCCCCGACCAACAGCCCTAACAACGGTGTTGTCTCCAAGGACAACCTCCACATCTCTACCTGTCTCAGATAGCTCTGAGAACATCTCTCGAGCTCCAGTCATGTGGCTCGAGGCTTCGCTGTCAATATACCAAGTAGTAGTGGTGGAAGGACTCCCCTGATGACCTGCCAACAATGAATGCTCACAATCTATATCCATGTCTGTGCTGGTGGCTAAAGAGACTCTCTCTCTCTCCATCTGTCCAGCATACAGGGAAAACTCTCTCTGAAATGCATCACCAAACTCATCAACCTCTGCTGAGGCTGCAGTCTGCTGTCGCTGCCCCTTCTTCTTCTTCTTGCTTGGACACTGTGAGGCATAGTGCCCAAACGCCTGACAAGCATAACACTTGATTTTACTCAAGTCTTTCTTCTGCCCACTCTGCTGGTGCTGCTTGGCCCCATCCTTCTTGGGACCCTTCTTCTTCTTGCCCTTAGCTTCCAAAGCCACATTCTCGTCATCAACCCCACTGTGAGATGTACTGCCCTGTACAAGACCTCTCCTAGTCTCCTCCTGCACAAAGTCATCCCAAAGTCTATCCCAGGTAGGTAGGTTCTCTCTGTCCACTATGGCTTGCACAAATGCACCCCAGGGCTTTGAAGCCCCATTCACTGCTGTGCGTACAAGCTCTGTAGGGGCTACCACCTCCCCAACCGCTGCAAGTTCATTCTTAACTGCAGAAATCCTGGTAAGATACGCTGTGACTCCCTCACCCCCATTCATCTTTATACTTTTGAGTCTCTTTGAGAACCATTTTTCTGTTCTCATTGGAACTCTCATACAAACTGATCAAGGCTGTCCACATCTCGTGTGCCCTATCCTTGCTTGAAATGTGAGGGATTATGTGGTCTTTAACCGCATCTAGAATGATCCTCCTAGCTTAACAGTCCTGCTTGTTGAAAGCTGATAGAGCTGCTGCATCTGTTGATGCGGGAATGACAATCGGATTAGCTGTAGTGTTCCTAACTACATCTGGCCATAACTCATTCTCGAATCTCCTCCAGTAACAGTAAAATTTTGGCCTTCCACGGCACAAAATTTCCTGTCCCATCCAGCCTATCCTCCAATCTAAGACCTGTAGCCATCTTTACACCAACCCAACAAAGTGCTGCTCACTGACAGAAGGTAAAATACTAAAATTTCTGAGTTCTGAAAATTTCTGTGTGTCTGCAAACTATCACTGTTTTCTGCCCCCAAGCTCTGATACCATGTAGAAAATCTGCGTTTTACTGTTTGCTGGTTTATGTCACATTTCATGGTTTTCACTTACAGCCGGTTTTGCATTGGCTGTAAGTTACTTATGAAATTTTTACTGAACAATTAAACACACAGTAAAAACATTAACAGGCTGAAAAACACATTTTCCAATCACACCATAAAATGATAGACTTAGAGATTTTTGGCCAATGGCCCTGGAAAAACCCCCACATGGAAAACCAGTCAGAGAGAGAGAGAGATATTATTATTTCTTCAAGATAAAAAAATCAGACATTCATTTTTACAGTAAAAAATCCAACTTATCTCAACCCAGAAATTTGACCAGCAGACTGTCTTGGTTTCCGTGCTTTTGCTGCCTTGATTTCAGTGCAAATCTCTTCTCGAAAAATGTGCCAAAACCAGCAGCAACTCAGCCTCGATTTTCCTGCCAAAACACAGCAGAAAATCGTACTGTACGGCCAGCATTGGGATGCGTGCCAACTGAAAATCTCTCAGCTGGTTGTCTGGAAAATCGTGCCCTTCTCTCTTCTTCAGCACTCTCCTTCTCTTCACTCTTTTCTCAAGAATGAATGTAAAATGCCTCCCTCAACCCTTTTTGTCTAAACCCTAAGTGGGAATCTAATCCAACGGTGGAGAAAGATCCAATCCAATGGCTAAGATTCAATGAGAGTAAAAATCCCATTTATTTAAATCACTTGAATAAATTTACTCACCCACTTAAATTTATCAAAAAAGTGACTTTAACTTTATAAAGTCTCATTAAGTAGCTTTTAATGTGAGGGTCACCCTTTTTCCCTTTTCTAAGTGACTTAGGCAAAAAGTCACTTAGGGATCAAATTCCTAGGTACAAAAACTAACAAATTGATGTTTGTTTCATTCACTCTGCCTTTCTAACTTCATGGTGTTATATTTTAGAAAATGGATATTTCTTGAAACATGTAAATCCATTAGTGTTGTTCTGAAATAACTTATAATGTGCTTTTCATGTTTTCAGCCAGATTGCTTGGAAGATCTAGCTTATGTAATAATGCACCAAATCAGTAAGCTGATCTACCGAGTTTCTGATGCAGATGTTACACGAGCACGCAATCAGGTAACTTTGACACTTAATTTTTTATGATGATTTATGTTTTTGTCTGTTGTATTTCACTATGCAATTAGTCTCTGAACTTGGTCGAGGAAGAGGCGGACTTAGAAATAGCTCATCTGAATAGATGTTTCATTTTGGATTTGGTTTCTGTTCCTTACAGTGTTATTCACTGGTCTTGCTTATTGGTATTATTCTGTTAAGCTTTCAACCTCATTTGTTTGTAGTGGAGTTAAGAAACATATTCATGAAACATTGAAATGTCACTGTTAGTTGTCCCTTTTTCGGAAGTTTGAAATTTTAAAAGAGCTTTGTAGTTTGAAATTTTAAAAGACCTTAGTTGCACAAATTGGACTTGTCAAAGGAATCCAAATAGTAGGAGCCAACTACCCATTTTGAAAAATCTCAGCAAAGGACTCAACAAACAAAAAATATATATATTAAGAAAATTAATATTTGACAAAATTAATTGAAACAATTCCATTTGTTGCTCAACCATATTGTGTAGACTTCAAAATAGGCTTACTCATGTAAATGGGCAAAATCTGCAAAAGAATTCTCAATCATTCGCAAAAGAATTCTTCTAACGTGACTGGGTTGTTTTTTAATCTTTGTTGTAGATATTTAGGCATTGCAGTTTTTTCTCTATTCAATTCATTTATTTAAGAAAGCACCTATTGAAAAATCTTATGTTGATAAAATTCAAAATTAGTCGGACAACTTGGACTTGTCAAAGGGATCCAAAGAGTAGGAGTCAACTACCCATATGGAAAAATCTTAGCAGAAGTCTTGACAAGCATAAAAATATATATTAAGAAAATCAATATTTGACAAAATTAATTAAAACAATTCCATTTGTTTCTCAACCATAGCATGTAGACTTCAAAATAGGCTTACTCATATAAATGGGCAAAACCTGCAAAAGACTTGACAAACTGAATAATATAAGAAATCATTATCTGACAAAATTAATTAGAGAATTCTATCATTGCCAAAGTCCATTTTGTAGACTTCAAAATAAGCCTATCCGTGTAAATGGGCAAATGAAAGGGAGATTAGGGTATACAATGGACATCTTTTTTTCCAAGAAAAAAATTGCTCTTCATAATCAAAAGGAGAATACAAAATACATTCTTCTGATGCTGAAGCACAAAGTCCCTCCGTCGTAATGGCTATTGAAACTCTAAAGAGTCTTGACACTCACTGGCCACTGCCTTTTAGCATCTCACAACCTAGGGCTCACTTTCCATAGACACCCTATACCTGTCTCATATATCTTTGACATAACATGGTCTTCCTTCCACATATGCTACCTAATAAGGCTATTGCATAATAGTAGAAGTGCTTCCTATCATTACAAAAAAGAAATATAATCAAAGATTCAGTCTAGACTCAGAAACAACCCCATCTACACATGCTCTTCGAGCTGGAGAAACCATGGAGCCAGATCCAAGACTTGTTTAGAAAGAGCATCAGCTGTTTTGTTTAACTCTCTGTAAATATGATTATACGTGAGCATCTCAAATTGTGTGGAATATTATTGGAAATTCACATTTAATTGTTGGTTCAAGTTTCAACAATTTAATCACCAGAAGAGGGTCTGCATATTATATACCTGAAGCTTCCGCACACCTTTGCACATAGCCACCATTAAGAAGGATTTGACAGCCATTAGCTTTGCGAGGTTGTTGGAGCCACTGCCTAGATTGGCTCTAAATTTGAAATAATGACTATCTTCCAACTTCCAAGTATAATAACCCCCCATCCAAGATATGTTTTCTGCCACTTGACAGCCATTGTCAGAATGACTATCTTCCAAGTATAATACCCCCCATCCCAGATTTGTTTTCTGCCGGTTGACAGTCGTTGTCAGAATGACTATCTTCCAAGTATAATAACCCCCCATCCCAGATTTGTTTTCTGCTGCTTGATAGGCGTTGTCAGAAAAATCCCAAGGGCAGGTCTTATGAATGATTAGTTCACCCACCTGACGAGGGATCATTGTCTAAGTGTTTTCCTTATAGCACTGGAACAAAGCAATTACCTGAGCTACGACTTGGAAGGTGGGCACCTATTTTTCCTTCAAATAATAACACATTACGAGCTATCAAGCTACCCCAGAGAACTAAAAAAGGAAGTCCTTAGCTTTTTCAGATCTTGTCTGAAACAACTGAATTAGAAAATTTTCTATAGTAGCACTGGTCCAGATATTAGGAATATTAATCCACAGGGAAATGTCTTTCCAAAATTGTCTGGTAAATGAGTAGTTGATAGTCAAGTGTATTATTTCATAACTGTTCTTACTTAAACAACACATTTTAGGACCCTAAGTCTGTCTTCACTGTAGTAATTCCCAGGTCAAAACTCTATGTATGATGAATTGTTTTCTTGGGAGCCCATTAACTTCCAGATTTTTGACCACCACGATTTAATCTCCTGTGTTCCTCAGACCTAAGAGCACTGTAGCCCAACTTAGCTGTATGCCTGCATAATGATCTCTGGTTTTGTTTATTGACCAGCCCAGTTCATCTCTAGTCTCCTTTATTCTGATGTGACCTTTCCTGGACTTCTCTATATAGTTATCCATAGAACAACAGAGTTTTCTCCTAACCTTAGCACTGTAGCTGTCATCCTCGCCTGGTGCCAAAGATCTGTTATGCCTTCATCCATCACTTGATTTAAACTTTAAAGTGAAAATCCAAAATTCCTGGAGATTTTGTATCAAGCCTTTAGGTCAAAAAATGTTATTCCCACATCACATAGTAGCATCTGCTTACACTCTAACCAGTCTACCAACAATAACCAGTGTTACATGGCAACTCACCCACAAAGGTTGGGGGCGTGCTCTCCTCGCTCTTTGTGCCCCGGGGGCTTGGGGGCTCATGACGAAACATTTCTTTGCATCCCCATATTTTGGAAACTCTCGGAAACGCATCAGGGAGTGTGCCCCTCTCTTTAGAAGCTCACACCAATGATGGGGGTGCCTAGGCACTCCTTACCGAAAATGGGGGGTGCCTAGACACCCGCCATGATTTGTCATTCTAATTAAAACCAAAAGTAAGTGAAAACAAAAGAAACCTATGTTTAGCCTACCTTTTTTCAATTTATCGTTTTGCTGAGCCGTTGTTGAGTTGCCGCAGCTGTCATTTGGAGAAGAGCCCGTGCTTGGAGGATAGTCACTGCAGAGGAGAGTCTGTGTTGTTTGTTGTAGGGCTGCTGTGGAGGAGTGCCCTCCAATTGGAGGAGAGCAGCCTGCATCATTGTTTGGAGGATAATCACCGTGGAGGAGAGGAGAGCTTGTGTTTTTATTGGAGTGCCCACCTATTGGAGGAGAGCCTGTCGGTTGGAGGAGGGCTGTTGTGGATGAGAACTGCCGTGGAAGAGCTGGAAGCCGCTGCTGGAGATCGAAGTCTGAAGACGTTTTTGGGAGATTGCCAACTCTGCCAACAGTGCTGAGCAGGGATCAAGATTGAAGGGCTGGTCTTAATTTCATATTGAAGGTTATATATTCATGCAGCCCTTCATTGATGAAGGGCTTTCAAAAAAACTCACATTTCAAATGACAGTAATAGATTAATTGCACACTTCATTAAAAAAATGTGCTAAAAAGATAATGCATTTCAATTAAATTTATGACACAAAATTTTTTTAAAATAAATTTTTTTTTTCACAGGAAAAAATACCAGTGTTTGTTATTCATATGAATCAAAAGACATATTATACATCAACCATCTTCATGACAGGAGGAAGTAACATTCCAGTTCAGCATATAGACAAATAGAAAGAAAAGTCTGCAAAGCTGCCAGTCAACAAAATAGAAACAAAGTCTGATCGTAGCAGACTTTTCTCATCATCCCTGAATTATCAGGTCAGAATATGCTGTATAATCAAAAGTGACCTACAAACATACACTCCTAAGCAAGACCTGCTAGCTGATAGGTCTCCTATGTAACAGACAGAGAAAGAAGTACATCTGCATGTCATTCAAACGCTGAAAAAAGATGATAAACAGCAGCTAAAAAAGTATGAATTGGCCATGTTCAATGCCCTTCCCATCCAATGTTTCAGTGAAATATCCAGATCCCAATTCCATTTTCAGAGCCTGCTTTTGAAGACCATCAGCTAGCATGTTGTGCTCTCGGAAGATGTGTTTGAAGATTACCGGTGGGACAAGCTACAGCATATAGTTTATTTCATCACACCAGTGCATCAGAGTAGGAATTTCAAGGGCTGTAAGTCTGTTTATCCAATAAATAATCACCATCGAATCACCAAAAATCAAATGAATGGGCAGACCCATCAAACAACTCACTCTAAGAACAGCCCAAAGAGCCAGAAGTTCTGCTCTTGTATTCGTACCGCTA
>LPNX010968357.1:68900-160840 GCA_001517045.1 Pseudotsuga menziesii | reverse complement strand
CAAACAAGTCATCACAACCTTCCAATATTAAATATATACATATTCTTAAAATAACCTAGAATGAGTATTTAAATAAAAAAGCCTCACCATTTCATCATGGCCAACTCTTTTTTTTTTAATTCCTTACTTTGGAATTGACACAATGATCTATTTTAAAAAGTAAGATGATCTTAGTCGTAAAAATTGATATTTTTATGTGGAAAAAATCTTAGCCGTAAGAATAAATGTATCTATTTATACTCTACTGATTGTTATTTGTCCTGTCTAAATCCACCCATCAATTCTGCGTGCTGATCATAAGCGTTAGTTCCCATTATTGGGGCCAGAATAGTATAAATTGGGGTGAGTTTTGGCTCATCCTCCGAGAATAGTATAAAGTTATGATGGCTATAAGTCTGTCCAGAATCAGACAGTGCAGAAGTAGAACGTCTTGAAGAGGAGACAACATCAAAGAAGACCAAAAGAACATTCAATTCCAAATGGAAAACTCAGCAGTAAGGTGCTTACAACATAAATTCTGTCAACAGTCAGCAGTAAGGTGCTGTCAACAGTCAGTAGTAAGGAGCACAGATATTACAGTTTTCCTTAAAAAAACAAAGTCTGAGCAAAACTTATGAAATATTATGTAACCCATCCAGCATCCAAACTGGAATACTATGTCATATATATTCAACACATCAACAAACCACCTGCTAGGGAATCTAGTCATCTATCGATGAGGTTAACGGTATCAAGGTTTAAATCTGCAGAACAGTTCAACATTATTTTTTTATTTTGTGTTGGTAAGACTTGCATTTTAATACAAGCGCGCTGCTTTTGTTATGTTTCCTCTTGCTCCAGGGTACATAGGGGCGCCCGACAGGACGAGGATTAATGCCAGATAACGCGCGAAATTCTCCAATTTGACTCCAAACACTTTATGGTGTTTAGCGGATGCAAACCTAGAGCATCCTGCTCATGGTAAAAGAACATTACTGAAACCTCTCTGCTTTCCCTGACAGAAAAGAGACCCTTTCAATCCGACAGCATATCTTAAAACCACCTCGGTCAGGAATCCAGGGTTTATTAAGTTGGGCTGTACTCCATCATTAACTGACACTAAGTCCATATCCTAATGAATTTCACAGGTGCAGACACATTAAACCCTGGCTTGCTTAAATTTTGCAAACCTGGGTAAGGCAATCACGATTCACTCATGAATTCAACAGGATTACAACTCAAAGTTGACTGTATGTCATGTACAATGCATAATAACAAAAAATAAAAGACAAGATGAGATCTGAAATTATTCCTCTGACCCATTACACCATTCACCTAAAACCTATGAAAAAACCCTTCCCAAAACCTCATCAGTGACATATTTGACTCCTCAAATGAATGGTAAAGAACGAGATTTGCTTACCAGGACACTTGTGTAAAAAAGAAAAGAAGCAAAGAGGGTATGAACAGAAACTAACCTTCTTCTCTCTGGCAAGATATACATTGCCAAATTTCCCCCGGCCGAGAGGTTTTCCAATGTCGAAATCATTGAGAGTCCAGCGTCTTTCATCCTTCTTAGCATCCTCCTTTTCGTTCTTCTGAGAAATCTGAGCCTGCAATGCAATCCACAATCAAAATAAAAACTGAATCCATAATAACTGAAATCAATCTACATGGAAGAAATCAATCCCTACCGCTGTTTCGTCAGGAATGGCATTGACCTCTGGAGCCATCACCATTTTTTGAATAGCAACCAAACTGAATGAATGGATCGGAAGACAAGCTAAGATCCGCCCAGATGAGGTGATAAATAAAACAATCAAATGGGAGGCTAAGAAGAGGGCTGGCTGGTGATCCGGGCCAACGGTCGAATTCTTTGACCCCAAATCCCCCACTAGAGTCTGGAGATGGGGTGGAATACCTGTAGTCGAGAGTCGCTACTTGATGGAGCGGAGCGTGGGCAGTGGGACTGGCCCGACTGGGCACGGTGTTAGAAATATTTACCCGATCTGCCGTATGCGTGTAGAGCGGCAGGGTAGGGCCGGGCGATGGATGCGTGTAAGTAATTATCCTTTATCATTTATATCACGTGAGAGTAAGTGAGTGACGTAGGAGGGAAAGCCGGATCGGATTGGGGACTCAAGACTCGAGACAGTCCGAACCACGTAGCCTGGTGTAAATGCTGGCAGCCTGGTAGGAGTCAGGACTGCCTGTCACCCATAAAAAAAATTAATGACGGGCGATTTTAATGACAGCCCTTTAAATGTCATTTATATTTAAATAAATATTTTTTTTTTAAATGTCAAAAATTCGAAACCTCATTTTATATGACGGGGAAAATTGAGATACCCCTTCACTGATGGGCTGAGAGGCCTTTGACGGGCCCTGACGGCCTCAATTTTGATCCCTGGTGCTGAGTCAATTCCACACTGCCAACGTGTTTGTATTATTAATTAATAATTTGTTAGATTCTGATTTTCATTTACATTGCACAATGATGAATTTAGTATTTACTTTAGTCTTTTGGTAATTTACATGGGATGAATCATTGAATTGTTATTGTGGGGATATATATATATATATTTTTATAATTTATGACCCCGATGACTCCTTTTTCCCTCGATGTTTCCCTAAAATTTGGGGATGGTCTCCACACATCCCCAATGTGCGTTTCACCTTTCCCACGCTCCCATGTCCCGGAAACTTGGGGAACATTGATAATAACACTCAAAGCTAGGAACTTACCAATGATTGGAAAACTATGGTTAACGTTTCCATTGATTAGAAACGTTCTTGATTGATCTCCTGTTACTTTTGTTCCATTCTAGTATAGTTCTTAAGGCAATGTACTTTTGAACAAGAATTCTCTTCCACAAACCATGTTTATTCATGAAGTTCCACAAACTCTTTGTAGCCATTGATGTTCCAAATTTTAAGTCCCATTCCCCCTCACCTTACTGCATGGCAAGTGTCTGCCACTAAGTTCCACAAAATAGGGAAACGTCTGGAATTTTCTGAAACGAGGATGGCAGGAAACACGACCCTCCAAAAATGGAAACGTCAGGGGAAACACATACAACAATGTATCTTTTTAAAAATGATTTTTTTTTTTTTTTGTGCTCATTTGAGGGACCCATGGCCCTCTTAGCCCGCTAATACGATCCCACAAAAGGAAGAATTGACATCGAAACGCCATTTGTATGGGCTGAAAATCCCCCCAAGCGCTGGTGGCTGTACTATACAGCGTGTCACAATTGTGAAATGCTGTACAAAACGACCATCAGCATTTTGATGGAGTTTTGTATGGTTTCGGTTTTTCGAAAAGTTTCCGGGACGGGTAAGCCTGTTACCTAGGCGTTTCCTGCAACTTAGGCCTGCCATTTTGCAAGATGATGCCCCCCTGCAGGTTTATCCTTCCACCAGAAACTAAAACCAAGTTTTCTAATCCTGCAAACAAACATTCTCTAAAACAATCTACAGGCACTCATATAAATCATCCTTTGTGTCAACTTCGGCCAGAGGTCTGCCATTGGCCCTCCTATTATCTTTTTTGAAACTTCGGTCCACACATAAGCAGTGATGCCTTCTTTTGACCATAACTCCATCAGGAGTCTTGACATTTTAACTCAACTGGGGATGGCAAATAAAGCCTTTGATTGAAGATCAAAACAAGGGTGCCATGGCTTCAGGTGGAAAAGTCCCAAACCTTAGAACCACAGACCACCTAAAATTTTTGCGTCATCAACATTGGAACGGAACACAAGCCCTATTCATCGTTAGGGAGTAAATGTGAAACTAGACCATAACCAATTATATCAGAACCTAGGTTTGTTGAATCCAATCATTCAAGGTTTCCTTCAACATTTGGATGCCTAGTAATTTACCTACAAGGGTTTTGCTAGAGTAATTGAGTTTTTGACTCACCTGGATGTCCTCACCCACCATAAAAAGCAACCCTCCCTCCTCCTCCACGCCACTTTCCTTTTTTTTGTGCTTGTTTTTGCCCACAGATTTTGCTGCCTCTCTGGTTATAGTATTATAGCCCACCAAACCCCTCAAATCAAGGTGTTTGTCAACAAAACCTCCACCAATCAGCACCTTCTTTGGCCTTAAGTTTGAGATCTTTCCTTTTGTCAATTAAAAGCCTAGAGTAATGTGTTGATAAAACCTTCCTTGAGCGAAATGCAAAAGCAACCTCTGAAGATTGTGCAGAAGTGTGTAAACCTTCAGTACCTGCGGAGTTGATGGGAATTTTTTAACTCAGTCGAAGGGGATTGGTCACCCATACCTCTTTCTTTGTGGTATTCAAAATTCATGACAGTGTCTTGACGTTCCTCCTTTGTGATGATGAAAGCCTCATGTTGGAAATATTCCCAAGGTTTTAAAACCCATGAGTCCAAGGACTTCTTGTACCCGATGTGTTTTGCCCTAGTTTCCTCACCTAGGTACTTGAATTTGAGTATTCGATCACACTGGAGATCTGGCGACAATCAAAAGGAAAGTCTAAAATGAGATCAAATGTTACCTGTACAGCAATGGCTTGTCAATGTGGAGATCTGGCGACAATCAAATGGAAAGTCTAAAATGAGATCAAATGTTACCTGTGGTCTTCTTAGCAGCATTATAAACAACATTTCTCTATTTGTTATTCTTAAAGTAGGGTTGCAATCTAGGCAGGGTGAAAGGAGTAAAAAATGTATCAAACCATTAATTTTATCATGACTGGGAATTGAAGGGGGATGAGAATTCTTGCCAGCAGTATTAGATTCAGAAGGCATACTACTATCGCTGACAGTAGAAAGCGGATGTTTCCTTATATCTGTCCTTGGCCTTTTCTCCTAGTGTTTGCAGATGACATGACCTTGATGTTGATTTTAAATTGACATAACATTTATAAATACTTTCTGACAGGGGAGAACATGATGGCCAATGAGTGAGGTGATGCTATTAAGCATTCATTCCCTCATTCCCTAGCCAGATTTATTGCAAAAACTGAATTGTATTTTACTCCCACCAATGAAAGTTTCATTTCTTAAATGTGTTTAGGTCTACAAGAAATTTGTTTTTGGGGTAAAATCCTTCAAAATACCTTTCTTGAAGTTGAATGGGCTACTGAACATGCCCTCCTTTATAAAGAATCACTGCCCAATCTATATGCAAGCCCCAGACTACCCAATGTTTTCATTTTTTTACCTATTCCAAACATTGCAATTAGTCAAAATCAGTCAGATTTTACCCTCCAAAACCCCTGCAAATTCTCCAGCATATGCAAACCTTTTCCACAGCACAATATGGAAAAACAAGTGTAAAATGAAATTCAAAATCACTTTTTTTCTTATAAAGGCAGGGACTTGCTTACTCTGTTAAGCCTAGGTTAGTTTGGCCATTAGCTAATAAGTCTAGTCAAATCTGTCTGGGTTAAATGACAAACTCACAGTCCGAGCCAAGGAGTTTAAATATGAGTATTGACAATGAATTTGAGTATTTTCATTAGTTGCTCCTCACTTTAAAAAGTGAGGGTGGCGCCCTTCCGAAGTAAACAATTGACATGGTCAGCTCTCTCAATGTGTAATCATCCAACTCTGCATAAGAATCATTTCTGTTTCAGTTTTTTCTAGTTGTTCTCTACACAGATATGGAGCCATGTTACCCTTGCAACATCTATCATCTATGACCAGGACTTGGTCACCACAAGTTTGACTGGTGATTAATTGCAAGTCAAACTTTGCTTGCCGCTTTTTACCCATCTTTTCCTGAACCAAGTTTTGGTACTCCTGTATGTCTTTATGTTTTTGTAATTGCTGTGTGTTTTTCCCTATCTTAGTCAAACTCTTTGCTCCTTTGAGTTTTTCCTGCTTCCAAGTCTGTTAACTTTGCTTCAAATTATTAAACCATTCCTGGAAATCCCTCTAGACTATGTTGTATAGCATTGGAGTAAGATTATCAAGGCAATGTTTCCTCTGGTGATAATAGATTTGTCCCTTGGTGCTATACTGTTGCCAGCCTTTAAGATTGCTGAAAAATACTTTTAACTATTTTTACATAATAATTTTGCATATCAAACTTACTCTCCTTGTGATGTCTGGAATTTTATTTTGTGCAGTTAAAATCTTCTTTGCAGCTTCACATCGATGGCACTAGTCCCGTAGCTGAAGATATTGGCCGTCAGGTAGAGCTTTAATTGTAACATCATGTAGACAGGACAGTACTTTTAAGAAGATTTCAACTGAATCATGCCTTTTGCAGCATTTGCTTTTTTATTGTTGATTGATTTTTAGTTCTTTTTTTTTGAATAGATTAGATTGTTGTCTACTTACTGATTATGTTTCTTGTGGCAGTTGCTAACTTATGGTAGGAGGATCCCAAGTGCAGAACTTTTTGCTAGAATAGATGCAGTTGATGCGGCCACAGTGAAGCGAGTAGCTAACCGATTCATCTTTGACAGGGTAAGTTATATGGAGCTTGCATTTTGCCCCCAGGAATAGGCATTTAAAAGGCAGTGATCTACTTATTCAGGGCCTGCATTTTCATGTGTTTGTTTTTTGCACCTGCAGGATGTTGCCATTGCAGCAATGGGACCTATTCAGGACCTTCCTGACTACAACTGGTTCCGACGCCGCACTTACTGGCTCCGTTACTAGATCGGTTATTCTTTTTCCCTGAAACAATAACTATTGCTTGTCAGCCTTACCTTGACTGCAACCTATTGCATTTAGTTTTGAATAATGGGAGCAGAAAAATTGCAATTGCTTTTCAAATATGAAATGGCAGGTCTTATAGTTGCAGCATTGTAGGCTGCCAGTCTTTTAATATGTATGCAGTTTTCCATTGCAATTGAAATGCAATGCTCTTCTTTGGGGTCATTGTATAAATTATAACCAGAACATTGAGATTGTTCTAGAGTATTTTCCTCACATTGTGCTGATTGAGAGCCATATGGAGTGAACAAAGACTTTTAATCAAATTTTCTTTTGAATATTGATATATTTTTGCAAAAGATCTGCTGCTCCAATTTTTTTAAGTGCAGGCCGGCATGGTTCAATGTCCATCCTTCTATTGTGTACTCACATGAAATTCTCGATATTCCCACACCTATCTCAAGGGATATGGTGCAACAGGCAGATAATTTTACATTTTTTTTAGTTTGTTTAACCTCACGAAATTTTAATTTGGTGTGGTGTTTCACAATTTATTTCTTATATTTGGCAACAAAATGCAGGACAAACTGTCACTCTGAATTCCTCTACATTTCTTCCTTAACAAGTATTTGAATACTCGAGTCCGGGATAGTTATATACATTAGCTAAGAATTACTTCATAACCAAGGATTGTTGGCTTAACATAAGGAATTGCTTTCCTGTATATTTTTATAAAATAAAGTTTTTAAGACAAACAATCAGATCCTTGGAGGAACTCCAACTTAAGTAAGTTTTGTAGTTCAGGAAGAAAGGTGTTTTTGGCATAGCGATTGCAGTGTCACTTTCTACTAGAGGCAGGATTGATAAACAGTATTTGTCAGTGTAATACTTTTTTTCCTTGGAACATATATTTTGGTAGAATTCATTGGTGGCCTTTGGATAATGTGCATCTCCAAGTAGTTTTCATATTTGACCTTAACCCAGTCAAATATTTCTTGGGTTTGCAAAACTTGTCAATGTTTATGTACACCTACAAACTCTTCGGAAATTAATACACTGCATTTTTGTAAGTTGCTTGGCACTACATGTGGTTTGCTTGTGGTGGCAAAACAGTCCTTGAGAGGTGAATCACAGAACACAATTTATTGGTGGCCTTTGGATAATGTGCATGTCCAAGTATTTTTCACATTTGACCTTAACCCATGACCTTAACCCAGTAAAATATTTCTTCGGTTTACAAAATTTGTCAATGTTTATTGCGCAGAGAGGTCTGTAACGTTGACATGGCACATGTTGGTTCATTAAAATAATAATAATAAAAAGTAAAACAAAAAAAGTTATAACATGTGGGCTTATAATTTAAAAAGTAAAAATATTATACTCATATAAATATACAACTATATTAGGGCAATACTCACAGACTAAGTAGTAAATTCAGTTGACTTTAGTAAGAAGATATTATAAAACCAAGAACATAAAAAATTTAATAAAACCTCCTAGGGAAAAACCAAAATTCAATAATAGATTTATTATTGGTGGGCCAAGGCTAAGATCATCTCTCTTTTTCACTTTGGCAAAATACAACTAGCAAGAAACCACAGCCACTAAAACCATGTGCTTTAAACCACTAGTCAAGGTTAACCCTAACATGTAAATGTTCATTTTTAGTTATAAAGAAAAACAAGTCATTTCTGAAAAACATTTGAATAGATGTTTAAAATCTTCATTTGATGGTAAAATGATTTTCAAATTCCAATTTATTCTGGAAATCTAAATTTTAAAAATTTATATGGATTAGTTTACTCATTAACTACTTTTGACATTCATTATTAGTTTTAAAGAAAGACAAATAAAACAAATTTTGGAAATCTATTTGATTAAATAATTATTAATGTTACTTACCTCATTTTTTTACTGATATTTACCCTATTTTGAAATTACTTAAGCAAGTTGACCATTTCCAACTAGGAATACTTATTAGACATTTTTGAAAATTAAAAGGAGTTTGCATCTCGAGAGAACTTGATCCTTTTCGGTTCTTGGTAGAGCTATAGTTAAGATGGATCTATACCGATGTACACCTACAAACTCTTGGGAAATTAATACACTGCTTTTTTGTAAGTTGCAATTAATACACTGCTTTTTTGTAAGTTGCTTAGCACTACACGTAGTTTGCTTGTGGTGGCAAAACGGTCCTTGTGAGGTGAATCACTGAACGCAATTTCTCTGCATATTTCTTTTGAAAATTAGTACTTTGCGACCTGTCAACATATCTTCCCCTGACATGATGCCTTTTTCTCCTTTTTATTTAATATAAGGAGATAACTCCCATCTTTTTCCTTTTTTTTTTGAAGTGCTTCAAGATGTGAACCACTGAACACGTGTTAACTGTGGTGCAATTTTGTTTGAAAATCAGTACTCGACATATTTATTTGAAGTGCTGTCTTTAAAGTTAAGACAAACATTATAAGCCAGCCTGGATGGGTCAGGCATTACAAGCAGGAAAAATGGCCTTTATTTCTTGTATGCGCAACTTCTGGCTTGTCGCTCAAACCTGTATATTTTAGTAGGCAAGTGTTTATTCCTTGTTCAAGAACAACTGATAAACTGACGCATTACGCTTTTACCTTTGATGGCCTTGTTTAAGATTTTCGTTTTGGCCAGGTCATTGGTTGAACTAAATGGTTATTTTAATGGTGATATTTTATTTCCCCCTTGTACTTCAAGTGTGTTGCTCATTCTTGTGGAAGTGTGGGTTCAAAGAATAAGAAGCTCCCAATTGGTTAACGGATACCACATTGTCATTAAAAGTTTAACAAAAGTGACGGAATGAATGCGTTGAGGATTTGAGAGCTCTACATGAAATATTTGGCCGAGCCTTTTAGACTTCCGGTTATAAACAAAGAATTTAGAAGGCTATGCTGCAAGAAATATTGCAAATGCATAAAAAGAAAGAAATTACCATTTTACTAATTTATCTTTAAATAAAATACCATTTTACTAATTTATCTTTGTTTAATTGTTGCAGAAATATTGCAAATGCATAAAAAGGATTGTGTTGTATTTTAGTAGAATTTAAACTACTATTTTAAGCTTGTTTTTAATTTTTCTTTAATATTGCATAATAACGGTTACAGCGAATAACTTTTCATCCTTGTATCTTTATTAAAATATCGTTTTATGGAAGTTTTCACAAAAGGAAGTGTGATAAAAAATGATGAAATATGAAATATATATGGAATATGTTTATTGTAATTAAAATAGAGTTTCATGGAAGTTTCCATAAAAGGCAGAGTAATTAAAATAGAGTTTTATGGAAGTTTCCATAGAAGACTAATAAAAAATGATGAAATATGAAATATACGTGGATATGTTTATAGTGGATACTATAAATTTGGTTGACACTTTTATTTATCAAAGTAAATGTATGCAAATTTTTTTGTGATGTTTTTCTTTTTAAAACTAACCTTGTCCCTTTGCATGATACATGATATTTGATATAAGCACTTTATTTTGGTACACAAATGTTAAAACACAATCATCGATATAGGAAACACTTTATTTTGGTACACAAATGTTAAAACATAAAATTATTATGAAATTACATTTAGAAAGCTTATTTGCCTTTGTATTTAGTTCCCTGTATATGTGTTTGAAGGAGATTGTTTCAAAAGAAGATATCTGCTTGTTGGAGTATTGGTACAACATCATGGTATAACTGCTGCCCCTCTCAAAATATAAAAATGTGGACTAACCGCCACGCCTGGTGATAGGGCCTTGTGCTGGGTTTCAAATGATATTTTGACGAGTTGTACTAAGTTATGGTTAAGGGGGGGTGTTAGAACAGTAATCCACAACTTCGTACCTTAGTCAATTTTATTTGCATTTATGCAGTGGTATGCTATGGTTTGGACTTAGGGAAGTTGATCCAACAATATAACTTGTTATTTTGGTTTGTTCACACCTACATGAGCGTTCCCATTCCTCTTTTTGAAGAGATTTGGTTGACTAGGGGCACTAGGGGTGTTTCTAGCCCAATTTTTGGACTGTTCGAGCATTTATTGCTCACCTTTATTCTCCCATTCACCTCCACTTGCTCACCCACACATGCCATGGAGTCATCATTGCCCCAACACACTTTAGCCACGTCCTCACATTGATTCGTGATTGTTTGGGTTGAATTGGAGCTTGTTTGGCCCACATAGGGGGCATTGAGGCCATTTCGTCCATTCCACATGTACACTTAGATTTGGCTTCATAAGCCTTACGAATTGATCCAGATGTAATATAAACCCGTTCTTAACACATTCAATTGTTAGACAGTTCAATAATATCCAGTTTTTGTTCACACTTTGTATGTAAAATTGTTCTTCTTTCAAGCTTCTTGTTTGGTTGTTTTTTGCAAGTAATTCAATTTGCGAGTCTCTTGGGCTCCTAGATCATGCTGTAAATCAAATTCTCACATGGAACCAGAGCATAGGTCTTAGGTTCAATTCCTTCGAGCTACGTCGAAAGGGGGGTGTTGGAGTATCGGTACAACATGGTATAACTGCCGCACCTTTCGGAATATACAAATGTGGACTAATTGTCGCACCTCTCGAAATATAAAAATGTGGACTAACCACCGCACCTCTCGTAATATAAAAATGTGGACTAACCGCCACGTCTGGTGATAGGGCTTTGTGCTGGGTTTCAAATGTTCATCAACATCTGCAAGTTTTGGTGTAACGACAAACCTTACACTGCTCCTTGATTGTTCTCAACAAGTGTTGGAGGTGCGGAGCGTTGATCTGTATTCTCCCCATGGCCCATTCTACGACCATTTTAGAATCTTCAAATAGCTGCAATTTTTCATTTGTTTATCCATTGCTATCCTTAGTACTGCCCATAGTGCTAACAATTCTGCTTGGTTGTTTGAGGCTCGATCGGGGCAAATTTTATTTCTATTTTTTGAATGTCATTGAGATACACCACTCCTCCTGCTCCTGGCAGTGGTTCTCCTTGATTGGCCCTGTAAAAAAAAGCCCATGGAAATGTTTTGATGATCTCTGGATTTGTTAGCAGTCTTTGTGGTGTTGATTTGAGCTCCGTTCGATGCTCCATGATTTTCTGCATAAGAATTGTCTCTTTTATTTCTAGAGTAGTCCACGTGTTTTGAAACATTGCCCTATACCTTGTTTCCCAAATGGTGAAAACAAAGAGTGTAGGAAGGGCATCGTAGTTACATACTCTCATTGTTCAACCAATTTTTGGTTGTGTTCCAACGAATGGTCCATACTCAGGTTCATTGTGCATTTAAGTTTTATGGTGGTCATTTCCCATACAAAACCTGCATATGGACATGAAAAGAAGAGATGAGACGCTTTCTCATTATCAGATCTGCATAACAAACACATTCCCGACCCCTGGAAACCTCTCTTTATCATTAGTTTGTTGCTTAGCGCTAGCCATATTGTTAAAATTGTTTTTAATGTTCATGTGATATTCCAAATATTCGTCCACCACTAACGATTACCATCTTCCTACTCTCTTTCCATTGCAACATCATATCCCAGTTTTGCAGAGAAGCTCCCATCTTTACCATTCTTTGTCCATATGAGCTTGTCCATCTTCTCCTTCTCCAAATGAATGAAACAATTTACTAGCTTGGTAACATAACGGTTCCATTCTATTGCTGTTGATCCCGTTAATCCTAGATCTTTGGTTGTTTTCCAGCATGTTCTTCCTCTTTTCTGGGGTTGCTGAGCTTTGGCTTCTGCTAGTGTCCCGATTCTCATGGCCTTTAACCGGGAGATTAATTGTTCTGATAGTCTATAATCCTTTCTTGATCCTGCCCAAGGATCTTGTCCTATACGCACTCTCCTTCCATCACCAATCTTCGAAGCTACCCATTTACCGTCCAGTGGGAACGCTTGCACAAAGGCCTTCCAACCCATTGACCCATTTTTGTGTGTTTTGTTTGGCTTTCTGAACCATTCTATTACAGAGGGTCGTGAACAATATTTGGAGTTCATTGTTCTTCCCCATAGGGATTCTGGATTTTGTGCCATCCTCCCCAGCGATTTGTCAGCCAATGATTTGCAAAATAGCTTTGGATTTTTGATTCCCCAACCTCCCCTTGATTTGGGTAGGATTAAGGTACTCCATTTCACTAGAGGCGTGCCTTTTGTCTATTTGCTGGTCGTCCAGAGAAATGAGAGGCATTTTTTCCTTATTTTTGTCAGTATACCCTTCAGAATATATGCTATTGAATCTACACTCGTAAACTTTGGAGTTTGACTATGAGCAACACCAATCAACCCCCTTTGGACAGAAAACGATTTTCCCACATAGATATTTGTGTTTCTACTTTTTCATAAAGCCACATCTAGTCTTGGAAAGCATATGCATTTGGCTTTAACGAAAATCCCAAATACTTGATCTATTATGTTATGGGAATTGTTGGATAAGGGACCAGTTCCCTTGCTCTGTTCAAGAGTTCTTCTGAGAGATTATTGAATGCCAAAGTAGAGTTTTCTACATTTATAGCCATACATGTTGCCTTTTGATAGCTCTTCAGAATCTTTACTAGGTTATGCATATTTTCCTAAGTGCCTTCTCCTAGTAATAACACATCGTCAACAAAAAGAATATGAGTAAGTTCTACAGAACTTGATATCCTGACTCCCTTTAATTTTCCTTCCTCCTTTGCCTTATGAATGATTCGACTTAGAGTCTCTGCTACTAGGAGAAAAAGAAAAGGTGAAAGGGGGCATCCCTGCCTCAAGCCTCTTCTTGGTTGAAAGAGCTGGGAGGGGGCACCATTTATTAGCATTGCAAAGGAGCTTGATTGTATGCAACCCAATATCCATTCTACTACCTCCATCGACATGCCTATTTGAATTAATAACAAGTGTATAAAGGTTTAACTTACCTTGTCTTAAGCTTTGGAGAGATCGATTTTGAGAGCAATAACTGACATCTTTCCTCTCGTAATAGAGTGTATTGCTTCCTACACTAGTGATACAACATTGTGGATCTGTCTGTTAAACAGAAAGCCAAATTGTTCTTCTGAGATTACTTTGCTGAGTATTGGTTTCTTTCTTTGAGCAATGATCTTGGCTATTATCTTACAGATCATATTGCAACAAAAAATTGGTCTGAACTCCTAAAAAATTTCCCCTTTCTGCTTTTTGGGTATTAACGTAATGAAGGTGGCATTCATTGCCCCTAGTACCTTGCCATACTTCTGCGATTCTCTTACCACCTTCAGAATATATTGTTTTGTTAAATCATAACATCCTAGAAATAAATCCAATGTAAATCCATCTAGACCCGAGCTCTTCCCTTTTTGGAAAGAGTGGCTTACCTTGTCCAATTCCTCCTCGGATACTTCTAATAAGTCCTCCTTCATTTCTTCTGTGGTTAGTCGTGGGAAGAGTTTTATGACCTCCAATATTTCTGAGATTGGACACCCCGCAGACGCTGTAAATCTGGATTTGAAATGATTTACTGCTGCCTTTACTTTATCCTAAAAGTTCTGAGCCACGTTTCCTCGAGTATCCTTTATTTCCATTATGGTATTTATGCTCTTTCTGTGCGAGGGATAATGATGAAAGTACTTTGTATTCTTGTCTCCTTATGCTAGCCATATGGCCCTACTTTTTAAACACCAGTGCTGCTCTTCTTTAGCTAGGAGGTTGCTTCTTCTTCTTTCTTTAGTCTTCAAGGACTCCAGTTATTCGTTTGTGAATATTCCTGATTTTTTTGAGCTATAGATCTCTTGAATCTTCTGATATTTTTTTCTAAATTCTTTTTGGTAATTGATCTTATGCTTATTTCCCCATTATTTTGAGAGTTCCTTTATTCTAGTCAAGTTTTCAACCATGTGTTGCATGTAAGTGGCCATGGTAGGGTTACCTAATGGCTTTTATTTTTCAAAGACTAATGCTCGGTATTCTTCTTCTTCTAACCAATATGGGTTGAATTTGAAAGGGGAAGGCGACTTCTTTTCTATTATAGTTATTGTTAATGTGATTGGACGATGGTCTGACAACCCTGCTGTTTCCACATTTATTTTAAAACCATATGTTTTTGGAAAATGCTTTCTCCTACTAAAAAATGATCTAACCTTTTTGAGGTTGCTTGTTCCCCACTTCGATTATTTCGCCATGTCGCTTCCAACTTTACAGGCTAGAGATCAATGAGTTTTTTCTGTTCAAATAATGTACCAAAATAATTACTAAGAGAATCTGTGCGAGCATTCTTCCCCCAAAATTCTCCTGATGTGAAGGTTAGGTTCAAGTTCCCTGCTAATATTAGGTTAGGGTGATCTAGAGCTCCGGAGTTGCATAATGTTTCCCAGTAAGATTTTCTATCATGGAAAGGTCCATATACGTTCAGAGGGGAGAAAAAGTCCTTGTTTCTGTGTTCTCTAACTCGGTTTTTATCGCTATTTCGTAGAAATCTCTCAAGTGACATATTATTTCTAGACTCTGGGCTATAATTAGTCCCCCTACGTGTCCCGCATTTATTGCTTCCATCTTCCAGTCTTTTAAAAAACTGCACAAGACTTCCTTCGCTTTCTCTCCTTCCATCATTATTTCTTGTAGTATTGTGATTTTTGGTTTTAACAGATTTATCATTTGTTTGAGGGCTATTAATTTGGAGCCCCCGATACCCCCCTTGCATTGAAAGAGAGGGCTAGCATCTTGAAACCTTGGTTTGGTCTTTTTTCACTCTAAGAACCCTTCCAATGGTTAATTGCTTCCTTTCTTTGATTCTTTGGTCGCTTATAATTGAGCCTTGGATAGAAAGGATTTTCGTCCTGCTAGCACCCTTTGAGTTTGGCTAGTAGCTAATCCTCCTGTTGAGACTTGATTCTCTTCTTTTCTGGATTTGGATCTTAGCTCATACTCCCTACTTGTGGAATGATTTTTCCTCTTTGTCTCCTTGGGGAAATGTGCCTTCGCCAATTGTTTTTCTCCCATTTCTTTAAAAGTTTCTTCTGGCCTTTTAAAAAAAATTTAATTTAATTTTATTTTTCGGGGTCTTTTGAAATTGAAGTATTAGAACAAAAGGAGTTATGAGTGGAATTACCTTCTTCCTCTGTGGATGCGCTTGGACCGGGAATGACATCTGTCGTGTATTTTTTCATTGTTTTGAGCTGGTGTCTGTCCTTTTCTTTCGAAGATTCTTGAATATTTTTTAATTTTCGGCTCGTCACCTTTTCTTCATAGGCAACGCCGTTTTCTGTGGATTTTGTTTTAGGGTCTGCGTCCATTGTTGGTCTCTGTGTTCCTCTATTAGTTTTTCTAACCCAAATCTTTTTGAGTTGAGGTTTCTTTTGTCCATCCTGGTAGTCGCCACAGTCTTTCTGTAAACGAGCAACCTTTCTACAATTGTAGCATCTGAAAGGTATCTTCCAATAATCTAGGCGCTGAGACCAAACGTTCCCATGCATCACAATTAGAATTTCTTCGAAAAATCCTTCTCTTATGTCCATTTCTAGCAGGATTTGTGCGCACCTTTTGTCAACCTTGGTCTCCCATTCATCTTCTAACCTAATGAAATTTCCCAATTTATTTCCAATTGCTTCTAAAATTAGGCAGCCCTGGCAATATTACCCATATTTGTTGTATATTTCGTGGTTCTCTCTTCGCATTGAAATTGACGTGCCATTTCGTTAGATTTAGTCTCGTCGGGCCCCAACTCCATCTCTGGTTTAACAATTTAGTACCATCTTGTTCCTCCTTGACCTTGAAGAGGAACCATCCTCTCGGAAGGATGTGGAAGTCCCACGTATATCCTAGTAAAGGGCACCAGTTTGTATCCATCCAGTTTGTTAAGGCAGCTCTGCTTGTCACCTTCCCGCAAAATCTACCTACCAATGCAGAATTCAGGTATGTTGGGATTTCTGCTAACTGCTGTCTCTTTTGACTGAGAGTTTCAAACATCCTTTTTTCATCCTAATCCCTTTGGCTTTCTTTGAGCCTTGTTTCATCTGTACCTCTGCATTTTTGGTCTCATCACTGCTCGAGCTGGTGGTTAGAACAACGTGTAAGAGGGGAGGTGGCGAACCCTGGGTAATCGAGGCCGACGTCACTTGTTTACATGGGCTAGCGTCATCATTACTCACATTGGGTATTTTGAAATTTGAGCTAAAAATTGGCCCGCACAGTGTCTCCTCTTCGTAATCAACCTCATCTTCATACATATTTAAGACTAGCTGTGAAGCGTGTAACCCCCAAAAATTAAAAAGTTTTAAAAATTCTTCGCCAATCCTCGCCAATCTCTGCAACTTTTCATCCGAAGTCGCAGAGCTATATCGTGCCCCCTCACTCATCATTTATATATATATGGGCCAACTTTAAAACTTCTTTATTAATGTAAAGATTTAAATTTAATTACACTGCATTGTAACTAAATTTAATTACATTTCATTGCAACTTTTTGGTAACATGAGATTTTCAAATTATAATTAAATATTTTATGTATAAGAAATGACATTAGAGTTTCATCGAATAGATGCATAGCTTCTTCCACCAATGGGATGATAGCATGCATGTTTGGCAAGCGAGTCACGATGGTATGTACCTTGACATTTCATAAGATTTGAAAATTTGAAATTTTTTGAACTAACACATTTGTATTGAAAGGTGTTTATATGTTACAATTTAGGGTATGAGGAAGAGTCCTCTTCCTAGATTGCAGGAAGAAGAGACAAGTGTATCGTCAATATGTATTTTATGGCAGTTGTTCCAAATTTGAAACAAACGAATTAAAAATATATATATATGGAAAACAATTTACATGTGATAACTAGTAGTTGAGACATAGAGCACATGTAGTTTGTAGCTCTTAACTTGTAGCCTATTGGTGTTCATAAACCACAAGTTAAGTAGTTGTGCTAGTATTGAATGAAATGATCTATTGATGAAGACCATCAATGGCAGCGACGAAGCTCTTTTGACCAATATATTGTTTTAGATCTTTGATAATATATGTTGTAATAATGAACTCTATATTACATTGCATATACAAAATTTGTGAATTGGTGTTAGCAAGCTTTCAGAGAGAAACAATTGGGGTTTGGCCTTTGTTGTTTGCTGCCACTTGCATGGTCCCTTTGGGCTCACCTCACCTAGCCTTTTGCTCTCTTTTGTGGATCCATTCTTCTTCTATGTAGGAATCTTCCATTTTTTATAGTGATAAAGGTGGCTACATTTGAGAATGTTCTTTTTTACCTTACTAGGATCACTCACGTGATGGATGAGGTTGGAGCTGTTGAGGAGAAGGTTGATGGAGTGAGCTGGTGTGGACAACACTGAATGGCATGATAATGCCATGTATTGTTTTCATGGAGGTCATTGTAGCCAGAGAGAACATGCCTTCTTGGGACCCTCTTTGGATGACATCATTCAGAAGAAGACTTGGGAGAAGTCACGCACAAGATAACTTATCAAATGTAAGGAGGAAGAGGAGAATGTTTCCTTGTCAGTTGCAGGCCAGAAGGCCAAGAAGTGCCCTAAGAAGTGTTCCAGTTCATGCTTTAAAATCTCCATAATAGTCAGTACTTTATTAAGCGTTTTCTGTCTTTCCATGACCAACTCAAAGTCCGACTCTCTCTTGTTTGTACTCCTCCTCTGCACCTTCGCACTATTTGACATGAAATGTTTTTGGAAGGACCGTTATTGATATCTAAATGGGTTCTCTGTGAAGTCAATAGTAATGGCAATGACAGAACCAGTTATATATGTTACATCCTGCAAGGTAAATGCACATTGCATCATCTTTCTGAATGCCATTTTTTCTGTGTAACGATGGCCTAGGGCTTAGAATTTATGATATAGTTTCATGGAGTGAGAGTTCATGAGAGCAACTAAAAAGAAAAACCTAAAGAGAAACGAAGAGAATTGCAGAGGGCTACCAGAGTGGATGGCGTTGTTTGGCTTGTACCTGGGCACCTGCATTGTTCTTCATCCTCGGAGCTGAAACACACAATGCTAGGATCTCTGTTGGAATTTCCTTTTAACATTGATACTGTCATCCTCATTTACATTTACACTCAAAGTGTTTGGTTGGAATTTCGTTTAACATTGATACTTTCATCATTTGATAAGCCCATGTGATTCAGGATAGAGGTAGGGTTTTTGCTGTTTCTCTTAACAACAGAAGCCATGGTTGTCCAGACCCACCCAACAAGGAGAATCAATGGTAATGCACAAACAATATAGGAGTGTTATGAGTCATATGAGCAATAAAAGGAACAAGAAAGAAAATATTTAGGCTAAAAATAGTAAAAATAGTCTATGGGACAGACTGTCTTGTCTACTGATTTTTGAATTTTCACCATTTTTATGTTCAGCTTCATTGTGAGCTCTCGCAATTTCACTACGGTCTCTTTATTGAATAATTTAATCCAAGAACTAGTTGTCAAGATATTCACATAACTGTCCCTGTTGTCTTTGAAGGTTTGACACTTTAAAATGAAATGCTTTTTTGTTTCCACTTTTCCGGAGGTGCAAACAGTACACACTCTTTCTTCCCAAGCTTCCTTTGGTCTTTTCCAACTTCCAGTTTCACAACGCAGTTGGTCAGAATTGGTTCTTAGTTGAGCAATAAGCATTTTGGCCCTCCATGATATATTAGCCCCTATATAATGTTTTTGATGATGGTTGTAGGTGGGATTAAACTATTCAATATAGTACTTTTTCTTTCTCCCTATCCCTTTGCCCCAAATTTGCTTGTGGAACTTGTCGATAACAAAGGCATTTATCTCTTTACTGTTTGTAGGACATGTGTTTAGGTAAATATCCCATTTACTAATCCATTTGTTGTTTTTCCGCATCCAAGTCTTCTTTCTTTTGCATAATATGTCATTGAAGACCACCTTAGGCCATCTGCTTCCATTTGCTCAATCTTTTTTAGATATCTTATGAGTCGCACCATAGCAATTGCTTCAATGGGGGCTGCCCCCACTTCACTAAGCATGATATCATAGGGAAATGAGCTTTTAATTTTGAACTTGTTGATAATCAAGCATTTTTGAATCTTCTCAATTTGCTGCCACTGTAAGTCAGAGGTACTGCTGGCCCACACTTCACACCCATAGAGAACAACCGGGATCACTAATAACCCAAAAAGAGTTTGTGTAGTCTTCCAATCCCATAGCTCTGCTTATTTGCATCTATTTTGAAAGGCGTATAATGCTTTCTAGCCTCCCAAAGTTATTTTCTTTCTGCAACCTTCCCAACTTAAATTTTTGTTGAAGTCAATCCAAAGATATTTGTAATCTACCACTTCTTCAAGAGCGTTGTCTTCAAAGTAGAACTTATGCTGGTTATGTTTTCTATTGCTAGAGAATAATACTTTTGTATGCTAGTATTAACTTCCATCCCCACTGCTCTACAAAAGTGCTCAAGGGAAAGAAAGTGCTCTTGCAAGCCAAAAGTAGATTTAGCAATTAAAATAAGGTCATCTGCATACAAAAGAAGCCTGATCACAAACTCACCCATAAGAGCACCTTCCCCGTCCAACAGGTTTAACTATTAGGATTTATAATCCTCCATTGTCCGAACTGTCTATTAGATTATATTAGCCTAACTTAGGAGTATTTTATTAATTATTGGGTCCACTTGGCCTAATGGGGTCACATGTACCAATCACAAGGGTGTGGGGAACACTGATAGAGGCTAACTGGAACTGACTGCACTTGCATGCATCAATTTAGGTGCCTCCTAGGCCAATCCCTACATTTTAGGAGCCACTGGGAGTGCTAACACCAACCTCTTTCAGTTGCTGGGATTTGGTAACTAGTTAAGCTTAGTTACTCTTCAATTACATTTAGTTAGTTCTACTCCAGTTTAGTTAGCATTAGTTATGCATGGATTCATGTGGGAAGGCGCTAGTTCTCACCTGCTTCTCACCTACCACTGTAGTTAGACTAGTTTAACTGATTCTAACTGATGGATTGATTGAAATAGACATCTGGAGTTAACCTATTGGACTCCGACAATGATTTAGACATCTTTAGTTAGCCATGCAGTTAGATACAGTTAGAGTCAGTTGGTGCATTCAAATTCATCCCTAATGATTTTGAATTCCTCCTTATGTAACACCATTGTAACACTGGATTATTTAATGAAGATAATAGTGTAATTCTCTGAGCAATACTTGTCTGTTTCCTCTGAGATTTGATTTGTTCAGTTTGTATAATTCATTCCTCTTCACTGCATAGTAATTAAGAATATGATTGCACTCATTGCTTGATGATATAAATGGCACAACAATTCTAACATGATATTAGGCCATCTCAAGCAAGCTTCAAGTCTGTCTACTCTCCATTGAACATCAGAAGCAGCTGGGTTTCCATAGAAGTCTCGCAAAGAGTGCCTTGCTTCTTTTGAATTTATTTAGAGTGTCGGTGCCGGCATGATGGACCCTGAGAAAGTGTTCATGTCGAGAGGGAAGGATTGATTCTAACATAGTTCAAATGATTTTGGTTTTGTAGTGAAATTTATACAGGTGCTACACAACTTGTGTGAAGATATTGTCTTTTCCAGTAGGAGAATTATGTATTCTCAACTCTCCACACCTCGTATCCTAACACCCTTCAATTATGTTGATTGGAGGGAAGATATGCAGCTGTCCTTGCGCATCAATGGCTACTTCAGGATAATACTTGGAAGGGAGACTGAGCTCCATCATCTAGTTGAGAGAAACAAGTTTCTGAACCACTTAGATGAATATTTTGGTTATCTATGTACTAACATATCCAGAGATCTGCTCTTTCACCTTGAAGGTTTGAGGAGTCCCAGGGAAGCTTGGGAGAAACTTGAAGTCTTGTTTGGAAAGCAAGATGAACTTCTTTTAGATTGTATATGGGTGACTTTTGGCCTCGTTTCTAGGGCCCATAGTTGTCCAAGTTAGGATTCATGGGGGGTGTTAGGATTTATAATCCTCCCTTGTTTCGAACTGTCGATTATATTATACTAGCATAACTTAGGAGTATTTTATTAGTAATTGGGTCCACTAGTACCATTGGGTCCACTTGGCCTAATGGGGCCACATGTACCAGTCACTAAAGTGTGGGAAACACCGATAGAAGATAACTGGAACTGACTGCACTTGCATGCATCAATTTAGGCACCTCCTAGGCCAATTCCTACATTTTAGGAGCCACTGGGAGTGCCAACAGAAACCTCCTTAAGTTGTTGGGAGTTGGCAACTAGTTAAGCTTAGATACTCTTTAGTTACATTTAGTTAGTTCTACTTCAGTTCAGTTAGTGTTGGTTGTGGAGCTTGATCTTCCAGATCCAGAGATATTATTCAGCTGTGTTTGTACCCTAGGTTTACTGTACACTCGTTCCCCAACTTTGGGGTTCGGGGTATGTTTGTTGGCCAACAGTTTTACAGACCCATAGTATTGGGTTAACTGTAGTATTTTCCCATGGTATTTCACCTATAAAAGAAAAGCATTGTAGTACGACTGTGTATTGTATTGTAGCATTGTAAACAATCTCTGTATTTGTGTGAGAGAGACTGTGAAAGTGTGAAGAGGAAGTGCAACGGTATTGCTGAAGGTTGTATCCCTTCATCTTCCTAGACGGTAATAAAAGGACTGGAAATTTCTATGTGAACGTAGCCCATCGTTTGGGTGAATGACGTTATATCTGTGTCTCTCTGTAATGTGTTTAATGTGTTTTGCATCTTGTTTAATGATTTAATTGTATATATGTTATTGCTCCACGGTCCTGTTTTCTAACAATTGGTATTAGAGCCAAAAAGGTCTATTTGGCTGGTAAAATCGCAGGAAATAAGGGTTCCTGGTTTGAGTGAGAGCAATGGCGGAAGAAGGAAAGTTTAGGGTCGAGAAATTTAATGGCCAAAACTACTAGTTATGGAAGATGCAAATGGATTTGTACCTACCGTTGGGCGGAAAAGTAAAACATCCAACGACTATGAAGGATGAAGAATGGGAGGTTCTTGATAGAAAGGAACTGGGAACAATACGACTGTGACTAAATTCTTCAGTGGCTTTCAATAATTCGAAAGAAAAAACAACAGAGGGTGTGATGAGCGCATTGGGTAATATCTACGAAAAACCCTCGACTTCCAACAAGGTATTTTTAATGAAGCATTTATTTAATATGAAGATGTCAGAATGTGGATCTATTGCTGACCATTCAAATGAGTTTAATACACTTACTAGTCAGTTAAGTTCTATAAAAGTGAACTTTGATGATGAGGTTAGGGCTCTTCTAATCTTGTCCTCATTGTCAGAAAGATGGAATAGATTGGTCATGGATGTAAGTAACTATGTCCCTAGTTCAAACAATCTTAAGTTTGATGATGTTGTTGGTGTTATTCTTAGCGAGGAATTGCAAAAAAAAAGCACAAGTGAGACATCAGGTAATGCATTGACCATGGAGAGCAGAGGGAGACAAAATGAGAGAGGAAGGAGCTCAGGAAATCACACCAAGTCTAAAAAGGGCAGATCCAAGTCCATATTTGAAAAAATAGAGTGTTGGAACTGTGGTAAGAAATGACATATGAAGAAATATTGCAGAGCGCCAAAGAAGAAAGGTGAGAGGCAACACGAGACTACTTAGGAAATGAATGTAGCAGATGATGTGCTACAAGATGCTTTGATTCTTGCATTAGATAATACTAGCGATTACTAGGTAGTAGATTCAAGGGCTTCATGTCATGCTACACCCCATAGGAAATTCTTTCATGATTATGTTCAAGGTGATTTTGGACATGTTTTATTGGGGGATGATGAACCATGTAAAATTGTTGGAAAGGGTAAAGTATAGATTAAGTTAAATAACGGAAGTGAATTCCTGCTAAAAGATGTAAGGCACATTCCTGCTATGAAAAGAAATATGATCTCAACAGGGCAGTTGGGAGATAGCGGTTGTTTGTATACATTTGGAGAAACGTGGTGGAATATCACTAAAGGATCATTGGTAATAACAGAAGGAGATAAGGTAGGTACGTTATATTTATGTCCTCATAATATTGATTGTTCTATGATTATTCTCTCTGTATCTTCCACAGAAACAGGTGCGGCGTTCTGGCATCATAGGCTTGGCCACATGAGTGAGAAGGGGATGCAGATTCTCCACTCAAGGAAATTGCTTCCAGATATGAAGCAGGTAAGTTTGGAATTCTGTGAGAACCGTGTTTATGGAAAACATAAGAGAGTTATATTTCTCAGGGTTGGGAAACAAAAGAAGAATGAAAGTTAGATATTATCCATACAGATGTATGGGGACCAACTCAGGTACAATCTCTTGGTGGATCTCGTTATTATGTTACTTTTATTGATGATGCAACTAGAAAAACTTGGTTTTATTGCATTAGATAGAAATCTGATGTGTTTGATACTTTTAAGAAGTGGAAAGCTTTGGCTGAGAATGAGACAGGAAAAAGGTTGAAATGTCTCATATTTGATAATGGAGGTGAATACTGCAGCAATGAGTTTGACAGTTATTGTTCACACAATGGGATTTGCAAAGAGAATATAGTCCCTACAAGACCACAAGAAAATGGTGTGTTAGAAAGGATGAACAGAACGACAATGGAGCGTGCAAGGTGTATGAGATTGCATGCGGCGTTTTCCTTATAGTTTTGGGCTGATGCTGTAAACACTGCTGTTTATTTAATAAACAAAGGGACTTCAAGTGCTTTGGATGGTGGGATTCCATAGGAGGCATGGAAAGGTAAACATGTAAAATACTCATTTATGAGAAATTTTAGTTCTGAAGCATTTTCCCATATTGATAAAGATTATAGAACAAAGCTTGAAGTTAAATCCAAGAAATGTACCTTTATTGGATACAGGGTTGATGATTTTGGTTATCGCTTATGGGATTTTGAAAATCGCAAAATCATTAGGAGTAGAGATGTAGTATTCAATGAAAATGTTATGTACAAAGATTAGTTGCAGGGAAAGAAAGTGGAAAAGGAAAACACATAGTACACAATGCTTGATGAAATAAAAGAAAATGAAGTTCCAAAGGTGTCAGATAATCAAGAACAACAACAAGTACCTGAAACTCCTGCAACTGTAAGAAAATCTACCAGGTTAAGTAGAACCCCTGAATGATTCTCTCCTTCACTGTATTATTTATTAATGAGTGATTCTGGTGAACCAGAATGTTATGAAGAGACAATGCAGGTAGAAGTGGGAGCAAGTCATGAATGAAGAGATGGACTGATTGGTAAGAAACCAGACTTGGGATTTGGTTAAGTTTCTTGCAGAAAAAAGGTCATTGCAGAATAAATGGGTTTGTAGTTTGAAGGAAGAAGATGGAGGCAAGAAGTGGTACAAATCTAGACTTGTTGTGAAGGGGTTTGCATAAAAGAAAGGTATAGACTTTGATGAAATATTTTCTCCTATTGTTAAAATGACTTCAATTAGAACTATTTTAAGTCTAGTGGCGGTAGAAGATTTGCATCTTGAACAGTTAGATGTAAAAACAACCTTTCTCCATGGGGATTTGGAGGAAGAGATTTATATGCAGGAGCCACATGGGTATGAGGTCAAAGGGAAGGATATTTTGGTTTGCAGGTTGAAGAATACCTTGCATGGCCTGAAGCAAGTTGCAAGGAAATGGTATTTAAATTTTGATAAGTTTATGACAGAACAAGGTTATGATGGATGTAATTTTGACGACTGTGTTTATTTCAAGAGGCTAGATAATAGAAGATATATTATCTTGTTATTGTATGTGGATGACATGCTTGTTAAATGGTCTAACACACATGATATAAATGTGCTAAAAAAAAACTATTTAAATCATTTGCGATGAAGGATTTGGGTGTTGCAAAGCAAATACTTGGTATAAGAATAACAAGAGACAGAAAAAATCGCAAATTGACATTGTCTCAAGGTGAGTACATAGAAAAGGTGTTGCAGAGGTTTAGAATGCAGAATGAAAAACCAGTTAGTACACCTTTAGCCAACCATTTCAAACTAAGTAAGGATATGTGTCCAGAGACACATGAAGACATATATTACATGTCCAGGATTCCTTATTCATCAATGGTTGGAAGCTTGACATATGCCATGGTGTGCACAAGACCAGATATTACAGATGTAGTGGGAGTTGTGAGCAAGTATATGAATAATCCAGGTAAAGAGAATTGGAAAGTAGTACGGTGGATTCTTAGGTATTTGATAGGTACCACTTATCATGCATTATGTTTTGAAGGTTCAGACACTGTTCTACAGGGATATGCTGATGCAGATATGGCTGGTGATAAAGACAACAGGAGGAGAACCACATGGTATGTGTTTAATGTGGGTGGAACAACAGTAAGTTGGATTTCAAAATTGCAACAGGTTGTTGTACTTTCAACAACGGAAGCAAAGTATGTTGTTGCTACATAGGCTAGTAAGGAGATGATTTGGGTGCAGAGGTTCATGGAGGAATTAGGTAAGAAGCATGAGAATAGAAGGATGTATAGTGACAGCCAGAGTGCCATTAATCTTGCAAAGAACTTAGCCTTTCATTTGAAGACTAAACATATACAGCTCAAGTACCACTTCATAAGATCTATTCTACATGAAGAACTGTTAAAACGGGAAAATATACATACTAGCCAGAATTCTGCAGACATGTTAACAAAGGGAGTAACCAGAGAGAAGCTTATTTCCTACTCGGTTTCCGTTGGCCTTCAAGCATGAAGGAGGAAATAAGAAATTTTCCAAGTCCAAGGTCCAGAGCATAGTCTAGAAAGTACAACAACGGTGGAGTTGCTATGATTAGTCTCCAAGTGGGAGATTGTTGGTTGTGGAGCCCGATCTTCCAGATCCAGATATATTATTCAGCTATGTTTGTACCCCATGTTTACTGTACATTCATTCCCCAAATTTGGGGTTCGGGGGATGTTTGTTGGACAACAGTTTTGCAGACCCAGGTATTGGGTTAACCGTAGTATTTTCCCATGGTATTTCCCCTATAAAAGAAAAGCATTGTAATACGGCTGTGTATTGTATGGTATTGCATTGTATTGTAGCATTGTAAACAATCTCTTTGATTGTGTGAGAGATATTGTGAGAGAGTGAAGATGAAATGCAACGGTATCACTATGGGTTGTATCCCTTCATATTTCTAGATAGTAATAAAAGGTCTGGCAATTTCTATGTGGACGTAGCCCATCATCTGGGTGAACCACGTTATATATGCATCTCTCTGTAATGTGTTTAATGTGTTTTGCATCTTGTTTAATTATTTAACTGTATATCTGTTATTACTCCGCGGTCCTGTTTTGTAACAGTTAGCACTAGTTATGCATGGATGCATGTGGTAAGGCACTAGTTCTCACCTACTTCTCACCTACCACTACAGTTAGAATGGTTTACCTGATTATAACTGATGGATTGATTGAATTAGACATCTGGAGTTAACCTGTTGGACTCCGATAGTGATTTAGACATCTTTAGTTAGCCATGCAGTTAGATACAGTTAGAGTCAGTTGGTGGATTCGAATTAATCCCTAATGAATTCAAATTACTCCTTATGTAACACCATTGTAACACTGGATTCTTTAATGAAGATAATACTGTAATCCTCTGAGCAATACTTGTCTGTTTCCTGTGAGATTTGATTTGTTGAGTTTGTATAATTCATTCCTCTTCATTGCATAGTAATTAAGAATATGATTGCACTCATTACTTGATGATCTAAATGGCACAACAATTCTAACATCAACCACTCTTCAAGTTTGTCAATATATAAGCCAAACAGAGTAGGGGTGGGCACCCCTCCTTGACCCCAATATCGCTCTCGAAGCTTTCAGAGATAACAGTTGACGTTCTGATTTTGACTTTAACTTCCTTGTATAATCTATGGAAAACTACTCTAAGATACATAGGAACCCCAAGTTCTTCGATTCTGTGTCAGAGGTTATCCCTAGGGACTGTGTCAAAGGATTTTTTGAAATTGACAAAGCAACAAAAGGCTTCCTCTTTTTTCTCCCACACTTTCTTAATGATGCATCTTAACGTTATACCGTGATCAACTGTGGAGTGTTTGGGTTTGAAACCTGCTTGTCCTTTAGCACACTTACCTCTTTCTTCCACCCACTTGCTAATTCTATTTTCTAGCATACTTTTGAATAGCTTTGAAAACAGGGGGTTTATCATTATGGTGTTGTAGTTGGAGCAATTATTGGCATCATCAGTCTTGAAAAGAGGTATTGATAGGCTATTTGTCCAATCTGTAGGGAAGCCTTGTTGAATGATGTTGTTAAAAATTCTCATGATGTCATGAGCAAGAGTTTTCGAACCCCACTTTAGATACTCCGCTTGGATTTTAACTAAACCCTTTATTTTTCCAACACCCAACTTCTTAATACCCACCTCGACCTCTTGCAGGGTGAAAACCTTAGTAGCGATGTTGACCAAGGGAGGGGGGTCAGCCTTGGGATATTTCTCATAAAGTTGTTTTGCATATTCAAGCCATTGATAAACTATGATATTGTTTTCAGTTTGCTTCTTTCTGGTTTGAAGTTCCTTCCAAAATAACTTGGGGTTGTTTTTCCCAAGGAAGATTAGTTCTTCCCTTCGTGAAATCATGAAATCAACTTTTTTCTTTCTTAAAATATTCTTGCAGGATTTGAAGTTATTTTCTTTCTGATTTTATTCTTTCAAATTTCTCCTTGCTTTTTTTTCATTCCTCATCAAACCAAGCATTAACCGAGAAGGGTATTACTAATTTATTATATTGCTGTGTAGATCATGGCTGAACCTCTATTTTATAATCGGGCGTATGGTGTTTTTGATCCATGCATGGGGAAACCCTGCAAAATTGATATAGAAAGAGGATCATTACGTCAATCAGCTCTTCCTTTTGCAAGGTGGATAGGATAGATGAGAAGAGTGTTCCCATCATAACCAATGTTACTTTGTTATAGGGGTAGAAGCGGCTGCAATTATCACATGTTCCTTGCTTCCTTTCTTCTGGTGCAACTTCCTTTCAATTAGTGTACAGAGACCTTATACCACCGGAACTCGCATAAAGACGTGTCCCTTGATTTCGAAATAGAATCTCCCAGCCAGGAAAGATATTGAGTTGAGCGGAATTTACAAAACCTCATCATTTGCTAGTTTTGATGGAAAAGATTGCCTTTTTAGTGGGACAGATTATTGAAGTAGATCTCTTTGGTTAGGAATGAAGGCCCTCAATAAGACTTCGAGCAAGAGGAATGAGCAAGGACGTCAGTTTCATACTTGCTTGACATAGGTGGATTTTGAAGGCTACCACTATAACCTCTAGGCGCGACCAGCTGGGGGCTCAAATTTCATGCATGTTTAGTTGAGACTCACATCGCTGACTTTCTTAACAACCCGTACCCCTTAATAGAAGGTGCAATTGCCTACATCCCTGCCCCATGGTTGTCCATGTTATTATTACAAAAAAACACCACAAAAAGCAACTTCATACCCTGTGTTCTCTTTTTGTTTAATAAAAATAGCTTAGTTTAAAAAATAATGGATTTTCATAAACAAACAAATATACCTCCTAAATTTAGCAAAACAAATGAAGAATAAAATGATTAATTTTCAACATATTATTATTATCATTTATTTCCAAGTTCACTTTTTTTTTCATTGGAAAATAAAACTTGGCTTCATTATTATATTAATTTATGAAACCATATTTGCCCGGATATAAGTCTTACATCAAAGTTTTCATCATAAGCCACTAAGTCTAATACATCATAATCAACTAGTCAGCTTGGTTGTTCTCTATAATAGGCAAAAATAGAAACCAGTCCATAGTCCATGAACTGCCCATGTTTCAAAGCTTTCATCCTTGAGATAAAAGGTCAAAACACTAGGGAAACAACAAAACAACGAAAAATCTTAAACTAAGGGACAACCCCAAACCTTAACAGTGAAGAAAGCTCGACCTTAAGAGGGAAATGCACTAGAAAATCGTGCACCTTCGACACAAGTTTAGAAATTTTGAAGAAAAGCATATGTGACTTATATGTTTCCAAAATTAATTTTGTCAATGATAACATACTTTACTAATGAAGAAACATGACATATATATGAAAGTTTTCATTTAGACATTGTGTCAAACACTTTCAATAACTAGGGTTTTAATTTGAGACTCACATACAATACTTTAAAATTAAAACCACCATGCTAAAAGCCCTTCAAACACTTAAAATTGAACAAGTAAATTGAACACAACTATTTTTGGTCAATCTAGACTGGGAAAAACCCCAATGTGGGGCAAACCCAAAGAGGAAAAAAAATTATTAAGAAAAATACATTCAGGAAATTCCTTTTACACTAAATTTTTCTTCTATCCCACATGAACAAAATTCCACAAAAATATTACAGCACCAATATACCTTGAAAAACATGCCAATGAACAACAATACGTCATGTCCTCACGTGTTGTACAGTAATGTACGACCTGTTCACTCCTTTGTCGCTATTTTTGAGCCCAAACGTGCCATAAACTCTTGCTGTATGATTTGGACAGTCTGCATTTATTGCACCAGCGATTGCCTAGGGAAACATGTCCACACATGTTGCTGTACGGTTTGCTTAGAAAGTTGTATGACCTATTAGTCATTGCCTTGGAATGTGTGTTGCTATGTTTTCTTGGGAAATGCGCCTAGTCTTTTCCTTGGGAACCCTTCTTCTTATTCAATCTTCTCTTCTTTCTCTTCTTGATGGTGGTGTGTTTTCCTTTGCCCCTTTCTCACTGTTTTATACTCTAGCTTTTGGACTACCTTCTTAACAACCCATCCAAGGGATAAGATTAAATTACAAGATCTATGGTTTAAATTAACTGCACTTTGAATAATTAAATCACAAATGATTAAATACATCACTTAAGTGAGACCCACATTCATAAAGTATTGAACATATAATTATTTACATAAAAGTCACTTTTTACATAAATACACAAAGGAACAAAGCCTTTAAGT
Source organism: Pseudotsuga menziesii (assembly GCA_001517045.1). Taxonomy (NCBI): domain Eukaryota; kingdom Viridiplantae; phylum Streptophyta; class Pinopsida; order Pinales; family Pinaceae; genus Pseudotsuga; species Pseudotsuga menziesii. Next base: position 130,277 of record LPNX010968357.1, on the reverse strand, counting down.
CCCCCTCATCACACCCACACCAAAACTATGAGGGAGGACCTTCAAAGTTAGCTTTTCAACACGCCCTCTTAATGAGGAAAGTCCTTCCGGCACCATCTAAATCTCCATCTCTGATTCTTGAAGCAGCTCCCTCCTGCTCTAGAACGCCTCATGTACGACTCTGAACTGGAACCATGACGCTCGAGACTCCACCTGAGCCTCATCAACCTGTTCATCACCTCTCTCTTGGTCGAGTCTTCTATCAATGCTCCAGAGATATCAACTCTTCTCATTAGAAGAATTGTAAATAACATGTCGATCAACTGCATCCCCTGCCCCATCCTCCGACTATGACTCATATATACATCCACCTATCCCTTGACGTACAACATGTCCTCTGAATATATATAAAATTTCCCTGTGATCATCGAGCATGGATTTGGTTCCAACTGGTCCATCTACTCGATACTGAAAAAACATGACCATACCTAACCATCAACCCATAACCATCATCCTCAAAAGTTTACAATGAGAGTTTACTAACTCTCATCCTAGGAACAAAAATAACTCCATGTATATCCAGGATCTCACTAAGGTCCAGTTGGAGCTTGACTATTCCAACCCCTCGAATAGCTACCCGTGGACTGTTAATATCTGTCTGTACATAATGTCATGGTCCCAACTCTGCAATGATCTAAAAAGAACCATAAATTCCAATTATATGTATGGTTGACCCACTATAAACTATCCAAACATCCTCAAAAGCTAAACTCCCCACACTAGAGTCAATGGAGACTAGAGAAAATTCATGCTCGAACTTTGCTGCAAAATATTTCTCTGTATTCCCCTTCTTCTCAGGACAGTTTGAGGCACAATATTCCAACTGACCACACTAGAAGCACCCAATTTGACTCAATTCTTTCTTCTTTTTATTCTTTGCCTTGGTTACAAATGCCACATTTTGCTCAACATCTCACTAACGTGACCAATCTGAGACCCCTCCTGGATATCCTCCTGGGTAAAATCATCCGATAATCTAGACCAACTTGGAAGCTTATTTCTATCCACAATACACTTGACAAAGACATCCCATTTCTTCGTGAATCTCTTCAAGGATATCCTCACCAACTCTAAGTCAGGGACAATATCTCCTACAACTGCCAACTCGTGCTTCACCAGTACAACATGAGTCAGTTAGGAGGCTACATTCTCGTCTTTAGTCATTTTTACATTATGTAGCTTGTCTCCAAGTGCCATCTTGCGGTTCTCATTTTTAGCTTCGAACAATTGGTTCAATGTGTCCCACATTTCTTTGGCTATTTTCTTTTATGCTAAATGTAGAATCATGTGGTATTTAACCCCATCAATGATTACTCTTTGAGCCCAAGCTTCAAGAGCCTCATGCTCTTCAAGCTCATCCTTGTCTGTTGGCTTGGTCACAATACTGTTTGCAAACTTCCAGATCTTCCATTATTTTAATATTGTGTTTATTCTTACCTTCCATGGTACATAGTTGGATACACCATCCAACCTATCCTCAAATCGTATACTCATCATTGAAAAAACACCTACAATCAGAACAACTAAAAGACTACAACAACTTTCTTCTACACTTCTTTCAAAAGATCACTGTGAAACACTTGCTTGCTTCATATTTCAGTATCACTTTGATACCATGAAGAAAAGTGACATAAATATGAAAGTTCTCATTCATACATTATGTCAAACACTTTCAACAACTAGGGTTTTAATTTGAGATTCACACACAATACTTTAAAATTAAAATCACCATGCTAAAATCCCTTCAAATACTGAAAATTGAACAAGCACATTGAACACAACTATTTTTGGTCAATCTAGACCAGGAAAAATCCCAACCTGGGGAAAACCCAAAGAGGAATTTTTTATTATTAAGATGACACTTAGAAAATTCCTTTACACTAAAATTTTCTTCTATCCCACCCTGAAAAAATTCCGCAAAAATATTACAACAACAACCTACCTAGAAAAATGTGCCAATGAATAACAATACAACCTGTTGTATGAGTTGTCATCATGTGTTGTACGGTACAGTACGACCTTCTCACTCCTTTGACTCGATTTTTGAGCCCACCGTGCTATAAAATATTGTTATACGATCTATATAGTCTACATTTATTACACCAACGGTTTGCTAGGGAAACATGCCCACACAAAAGAAACACACACATTCATCAGTTCAGAAAGACACTGAGAGGTTCACATGCACAAATTTAGGATGCTGCTACACAAAAGAACCATACTACTGCATAGAACTTGCAATTGCAACAGAGTTTCTACAAGTTATTTTTCTAAGGAGGAAGCTTCTTTCTTCTAATGATAGCTTGTATTTTTCTTGGTGCTGCTTATTTTGAGAGGGGGTTTTCCCAAGAGGTTTTCCCCTATTTCCTCGGTTTATGAAGCAACATTTTTTAATCTTTTAGATTGTATATGGGTGACTTTTGGCCTTGTTGCTAGGTCCCACAATTTTCCAAGTTAGGATTAAGGGGGGGGGGTGTTAGGATTTATAATCCTCCCTTGTCTAAACTGTCTATTATGTTATATTATCCTAACTTAGGAGTCTTTTATTATTATTGGGTCCACTTGGCCTAATGGGGCCACATGACCAGTCACTAAAGTGTGGGAAACACCGATAGAGGATAACTAGAACTGTCTACACTTGCATGCATTAGTTTAGGAGCCTCCTAGGCTAATTCCTACATTCTAGGAGCCACTGGGAGTGCCAACACCAACCTACTTCAGTTGCTGGGAGTTGGTAACTAGTTAAGCTTAATTACTCTTTGGTTACATTTAGTTAGTTCTACTCCAATTCAGTTAGTGCCAGTTATGCATGGATGCATGTGGGAAAGTGCTAGTTCTCACCTATCACTACAGTTAGACTGGTTTAATTGATTATAACTGATGGAATGACTGAATTAGACATCTGGAGTTAACCTGTTGGACTCCGATAGCGATTTAGACATATTTAGTTAGCCATGGATTCAGATACAGTTAGAGTCAGTTGGTGGATTCGAATTCATCCCTAATGAATTTGAATTCCTCCTTATGTAACACCATTGTAACACTGGATTCTTTAATGAAGATAATAGTGTAATTCTCTGAGCAATACTTGTCTATTTCCTGTGAGATTTGATTAGTTCAGTTTGTATATTTCATTCCTATTCACCGCATAGTAATTAAGAATCTGATTGCACTCATTTCTTGATGATATAAATGGAACAATGATTCTAACATTAACCACTCTTCAAGTTTATCAATATATAAGCCAAACAGGGTAGGGGACAATGGGCACCCCTGCTTGACCCCAATATCGCTCCTGAAATTTTCAGAGATACCAGCTGACATTATGATCTTGACTTTAACCTCCTTGTATAATCTATGGACAACTGCTCTAAGATGCATATGAACCCCAAGTTCTTCCATTCTGTGCCAGAGCTTATCCATAAGGACTGTGTCAAAGGATTTTTTGAAATCGACAAAGAAACAAAAGGATTCCTCTTTTTTCTCCCACACTTTCTCAATGATGTGTCGTAACGTTATACCATGATCAACCGTGGAGTGTTTGGGTCTGAAACCTGCTTTTCCTTTAGCACACTTACCTCTTTATTCTGCCCACTTGCTAATTCTTTTTTCTAGCATACTTCCGAATAGATTTGAAAACAAGGGATTTATCATTATGGTGCTGTAGTCGGAGGGATTATTGGCATCACCACTCTTGAAAACAGGTATTGATAGGCTAGTTGTCCAATCTATAGGGAAGCCATGCTGAATGATGTTGTTGAAAATTCTCGTGATGTGAGGTGCAAGAGGTTACAAACCCCACTTTAGATACTCCACTTGGAGTTCAACTAAATCCTTTGATTTTCCAACACCCAACTTCTTAATACCCACCTCGACCTCTTGCACAATGAAAAGCTTAGTAGCCGTGTTGACCAAGGGAGGGGGGTCAGCCTTGGGATCTTGCTCATAAAGTTGTTTTGCATATTCAAGCCATTGATAAGCTGTGATAATGTTTTTAGTTTGCTCTTTCTGGTTTGAAGTTCCTTCCAAAATAAATTGGGGTTGTTTTTCCCAAGGAAGATTAGTTCTTCCCTTCGTGAAATCATGAAATCAGTTTTTTTCTTTCTTAAAATATGCTTGTAGGATTTGAAGTTATTTTCTTTCTGATTTGGTTCTTTCAAAGTTCTCCTTGATTTTTTGCATTCCTCATCAAACTAAGCATTAACCGAGAAGGGTAATACTAATTTATTATATTGCTTTGTAGATCATGGTTGACCCTCTATTTTATAATCATGCGTATGGTGTTTTTGATCCATGCATGGGGAAACCCCGCAAAATTGATATAGAAAGAAATTTATTATGTCAATCATCTCTTCCTTTTGCAAGGTGAATAGGATAAATGAGATGAATGTGCCCATCATAACCAATGTTACTCTGTTATAGGGGCATAAGTGGCTGCAATTATCACATGTTCCTCTCTTCCTTTCTGCTGGTGCGACTTCCTTTCAATTAGTGTGCAAAGACCTTATACCACCGGGACTCGCATAAAGACGTGTCCCTTGATTTTGAAATAGAAACTCCCAGCCAAGAAAGATATTGAGTTGAGCCAAATTTACAAAACCTCGTCATTTGCTAGTTTTGATGGAAAAGATTGCCTTTTTAGTGGGCCATATTATTGAAGTATACCTCTTTGGTTAGGAATGAAGGCCCTCAATAATACTTTGAGCAAGAGGAATGAACAAGGACGTTAGTTTCGTACTGGCTTGACATGGGTGGATTTTGACGGCTTCCACTATAACCTCTAGGCGCGACTAGCTGGGGGCTTAACCTTCGTGCACGTTTAGTTGAGATTCAAACTGCTGATTTGCTTAACAACTTGTACCCCTTAATAGAAGGTGCAATTGCCGAAATCCCTGCCTCGTGGTTTTCCATGTTATTATTACAAAAAAACACCATAAAAAAGCAACTTCAGACCTTGTGTTCTCTTTTTTTTATTTATAAAAATAGCTTAGTTTTAAAAATAAGGGATTTTCATTAACAAACAAATATACCTCCTAAATTTAGCAAAACAAATGAAGAATAAAATGATTAATTTTCAACATATTATTATTATCATTTATTTCCAAGTTAACTTTTTCTTTCATTGGAAAATAAAACTTGGCTTCATTATTATATTAATTTACGAAACCATATTTTCTGGGATATAAGTCTTACATAAAACTTTTCATCATAAGCCACTAATTGTAATACATCATAATCAACTAGTCATCTTGACTGTTCTCTAGAATAGGTAAAAAATAGAAACCAGTCCATAGTCCATGAACTGCCCATGTTTTCAAAGCTTTCATCCTTGAGACAAAAGCTCAAAACACTAGGGAAACAACAAAACAACAAAAATGCTTAAACTAAGGGACAAACCCGAACCTTAAAAATGAAGAAAGGCCGACCTTAAGAGGGCAATGCATTGGAAATCCGTGCACCTTCGACACAACTTTAGAAATTTTGAAGAAAATCATATGTGACTTATTTGTTTCCAGAATTAATTTTGTCAATGATAACAAAATTTACTAATGAAAAAACATGACATATATATGAAAGTTTTCCGTTCCTTCTTGGCATGAAAACTAAGGAGCTAAGAAGAAGCTATCATGGTCGTATTGTTTTGTACAGTACTGGAGAAATTCGAGAAGGAATTTGTGTATTCTGGGCACAGTTTTCGAGGTGGAGAAATTGTATCAAAACTTGGATAAGTCTATGGTTTATGTTGAGTTTAATTCTATTGTTGTGCTATCACTAACTTTTGAAGAAGAAATAAAATCATCTCTCTCTCATAGGTTTTCCCCCTAGGGGGTTTTTCCTAGGCTAGTTGGCCAAAATTTTGAGTCTGAATTTGTTTCATGTGTGACTAATTTTAGTTTTGCTCTCAGTATTGTGGTAGAGATCTTCATGTGTTTTTGATTTTGAGTTGTTTATGAGTAAATATTTCATTTTCAGACTATATTTTGAATGAATTTAAGTATTAAACAATGTATTAGTGGAATTTAGAAATCAAGTTGAAGATCGAGTAAAGTTCTAAATGGTATCACAGATTTGTTGAGAAAAGGGGCATAATTAACAAGCTCCGATTTTCATACTTCGGAGGGAATTTTCTTTTGTTCATCAAAGGCAGATTTGGACTTAAATTTTCCAGTGAGATGGATACTGGGTGAAGGTTGGAGGACAGGTTCGATGGGGAAGCCAACTTCATTCCTTGGAAAGCAAGGATTGTACTTATTCTACAGGAGAACGAGTTGTGGGATGTAATGAACAACAGTCAAGAAAATCCAGTGTAGGTACCCGCTTCTATTGATGTAGCAACATTGTTGTACAGGACAATACACCCTTGTAACCTAGGGTATTGGGTTACCAACTTACTATTAGACTTGCAGACAATCAACTTTTATAGAAAATGGAATGATAAGAGGAAGAGATCTTGGCTTACCTAGTTTATGACGGTTGATGCAAGCTTGGTCTTCTCTCGCTCCAATCTTATCCAAAGATTCTAGGGATGCTTCTCTTCACCTGTAAAGAGCCAATTCTTCAAGCAATATCTCATATATATATACATTAGAGGTTAGATGAAAAGCATATAAATAATGTAATTGAACATATTCACTAAACCAATATACATGAGATAAACACAATACAATATTGGAAGAAGAATTCTCTTTATTAACAAACTGTGAATGGGTAAGAATACAACCCATCTTCTAACACAAGGACTCCTTTGCAACCGAGGACTTTGAGTTTTGCTGCTCCAAGACTCTGAAGGTATACCACCAACATAACTTTGCTCTTCCAAAATTGATTGATTAGTCCCATCCCAAGGCCTCTATTTATACTTCTGGAAATAGAGAGGATTTGAAGGTTAAGATGGTTGAGACAGTTGGGATAGTTATGGATTAAGGCCCAACTAATCTCATATAATCATGATTTATATTTTTTAAGGTCGAATCAAGGTATACACGAGTATTAATATAGGCAAGGCATGTATGACACACAGGTTTCTCAAAGGGAACTCACGTATGCAAGGTACACGTGGGTTGCAATGCACATACTCGCATATGACACGCGAGTTGCAATGCACATACTCACGTATGACACGCGAGTTGCAATGCACATAGTCACGTGTGCAACCCAAAAATCATAGTAAAAATATATAAGGTTGGTCTAAGGATAATGCATCAAAGATCATGCACATCTATAGTGTTTTGGCCACTTCAATCCAAAGTGTCCTTTTGTGTACCGACGTGATGAATGTCAGCACTCGGACTGAGAAGTGCCATTTTGGCTGATAACATATAGCCCCCTAATGTGTGAGGTCAGAGGGAAGCGATGGCCGAAATGCATTACAAACTTTATCTTGGAGAACTCATAAGTCCAAGGCAGCAGAGGAAGTACGCGAAACAAATACATATCAATGTCATATACAAAATCATATCTGAGGATGCCATGTTCAATATACTGGAACACTAGCTCTACAATATTTGATTACATCATATGATACGGGTACAATACCACACATATTACAAAGGTGGATCAAAGCCACAATATACAATGATGAGTCTTCAAAATATGGAAGCTGTGTAGGTGAACACAACACAATCTTGTGCAACTTAGGTTATAGATGTGAACCTAAGGCCTTCGTCAAAATCCAAAGGAACCAGTGCAATCCAGGCCATGTGAATAGATGTGTTGAAATTGAACATGGAAAGGATTCAACAGATTGTCAAGCAATAGGTGAAACTGACAACTGAAGCAAAGGAGTTCACCAAAGATGATAGTGAATCCTAAGATACCATCGTCAAAACTCTAGGTCTTCGTCTTTAGGAAGTGTTGATGAGAAACCATGCTATGATGAGGAAGGAAATAGATCCTCCAACGGATCGCAAGAGTGACTAAGAACTGGAAAAGGGAAGGTAGACACAAGTAATACTTAGATAGGATAATGATGGAATCAGGATAATAATCAGATGTAGGGATAAATCCTTGAACAATGAGCACGACACAGAGATGACCCAAGGCATATTTTAACTTTGTAGATAGGACTAGACTTATCTGTCATTTAGGAGACATGATCAGATTCCCCATGTATAAAGGACAAGTGGAAGAGTAAGAAACTCGAAGTGATAGACGAACTGAAAGTGTACACTGAGAAATGAGTGTCGAAAAGTTTAGAGAGTGCTATGTTCAAGGAGGACATGTTGCCACCGTCTGTAACCCAAAAAGAATACTTCTTCCTTATATTTCCTGTTAAATTTTAATGAGTCTAGGAAAGTCAACTCAGGTCTCTCTTCATTTTGGACAAGATTGAAGAGGGGAGAGAATAATGCTTGACAATGTCACTGATTCGTGGATTCTACGTGCCCAAACTAGTACATGCTCGTTGGTGTTTTCATGTTTAGAGAGTCTGAAAACTCCGAATAAGACTCCAGGGGGGGCCTTTTTCGTCCAATTTAGTCTCCTAAGGCCGAAAAAGTATAAAACATACCACATAAGAACTCTCTTATCCTCTAAAGAGGTAAGGCACACCTTTTTCGTACTTAGTCAGTGAGGTCCAAAAAAGGTTAAATTACCACCTACCCAACGCTCCTTCAAGAGCAGCTTATAGCTTGAGTTTTACAAGTGTGAAGGAAAGCAAGATCAATCGGAAAGATCCATTTGATTACGAGGAATGGGGCTTACAACAGTAAACTCGATGCTTTTTTCTTTAGTGTTTAACGAGCATGACAAAGGCATACAATACACTAGGAATATTTTTCATGTTTAGGTCTAGAGCACGAAAAAGAGAAGACTAAGCTCATATCGGGCGCTCCTTTTCCGTAAGTTTAGTCCCTCAGGTTCAGAAAAGTGATAAACCTATGCCTGAGAATACTCTTCTCAATTATGTAGAAAAGAGAGCGATCATTTCTCGTACTATTCCACATGGTCCGAGAAAGTGATAACCTACCCAATGTGGATGCCTATTCACATATTCGTAACGATCCTGAATGGACAAGTTTGCTCGACAGTCAAGTCTATTTTGAGGAGTTAGACCTGGGCCGAAATAAACTCCATAAGGGTGGGGAGCCTTATAAAGGGGATATCTTGTAAAAAGAGACCAAAATGAGGCTCAATTTGGTGTGAAAAATAGCTAAGAAGGCTCCCCTAAACCTATGACAACTGCAGCATGAGTACCAAAAGGAAACAATGTGTTTTAAACTAGGGTACTCATGGAAGGAAATCCCTATCCACGGAAGAACAATGGTATAGACAAGGTAATAATGGTTAAACACCATAGTCCATGGTCAAAGTAGTGATCCTTGGGTTAAAGCGGATTAGGTATAGTTGCAAAAATGCATATAAATGACAAAAATCCTATCCTATATGAGTGAATAACAACTTTAAGTAACCTTGGACCTGTTGCATTAAGAAAACATGACATGGCATTAGTTTAATTTTGATAGAAATTAAAACTATAGGTTAAAAAACCATATTTTGAAATTATTTCTATAAATAGTCCAAAAATAGAAATAAAAAACACCATTTCATATTTTTACCCAATATAGGCAATTTTTACCTCTGACTTCAATTGCTTGGTGTCGACAAACTAGTGGACAATTTTCAAATCCGTAAGTGCCAGGTAATTCAACTCTTCATTCTCTTTCATTTCATCCATTTACGTTTTCAATTTTATGCAAAATTTGATGTTTTGAGCTTGTTTTAAGGAGGCCGCGTTGTATACACGGGTAGGCGACTTACACAGTTGCGTACATGCGTTTTATACCCAACTTGCTCAAAGGAAACCCGTGTATGACACGCGACCTGTCTAAAAGACAGTCGCGCATACTGCGCAACATAGAAAAAGTGCAAATAGGGCCAAAATCAAAGTTTTTTGATGAATTTTAATGTTTGATTGTGGCTTTATGGGTAGGCTAAAAAATGGTATTGGAGTGGAGGGAGAGGGAACATGAAAAAATGGACCAATATGCACTTCAAAGTGCCTGCACGGTGCAAGCATTGTAGAAAAGTGGGTTGTTAAAGTTATTTTGCACCTCACCTATGCGGGCCAATGTCTGTTTACTAGATTTTTTAATTGGCTACTGGGATCATGACCTAGGTGCCTTTGACCTACAAGGTGAGATTCTAGAAATTGCCTCGGAAGACATATATTTCATTACGCGTTTGTCATGACGGGGAACACCTGTAAACCTCGAGGGTATCGGCAGGGGCGGTGACCTTCTAAGTGTTCAGGACTACTTCAATACTTACTGCACGCCCAACAGTCAGAAAAGGGGAACTTGCATCCCTATTGCACATATTAGTAACTTCCCATTGAAGGTGCTGGTAAGCACAATAGTAAGGGTTGTAGGATCATCATCACTCCATCTTGCTACTCGAAACCAAATGAGAATCGCTGTAGAGTTCCTACAGGGAGTTGTGTTTGACTGCTGCTCGGGAGTAATCCTGATAATGAAGAAACAACTCTTGGTGGCTTTATTCTTTGAGAGAGTTCCCACCATCAGCCCTGCAGTACCTCTTCCAGCCTTCTCTCCCCGTCAGCCTATACTGAGTAGGTGGGGATAAATTTTCCTTCACTAGCGCGACGGTGGCTCGGTTTAGAGTGTCTATGATGATGACTTCTACTTATGGTGGGGATGACATCTGCCAGCACTGGAGCAGTTTACATATGATGGGATGGATTTTCAAGGTGACACTGATCTTGTCCTCCCTCCAAGAGGAGCATGGGGAGCATTAGGTATTTTGTTTTTTTCAAGTTTTTAATTTTTAATGAATTTTTATCATAAAGATATATACATATATATAATAGTTTTTAATCCATTTAATGTTTAAAATGCAGATATTGGACCAGTCCGCCCTAATGGGCATCCTCGGATGTATGTACGACCTGTGGCAGGAGAGGATCAGGGTTTGATCAGGGTACTTGAGGGGAAGCTAGCTAGGCTGACCCAAAGAGTCCCAACTCTACGTATTGAGCAGATCCCTGCCATTATGCAGGAACTAGTTGTTGGTATTCCACCCACCTGGATACACCTTATGAGAAGGGTAGCTAGGGTGGTACTTGTCTACATAGATGATGCTAAGGTTGCTGCAGCTGAAGAAGCCGAGGAGGCCCAAGAACATGATGACCATGATGACCAGGGTGGTCAGGATTAGACCTAGGGGCATTTTATGGATTACAATCCAATTTTTGTATATTTCTACAATTATGACTGGATCTGAGGATCAAGAACTCGACATATCTATATGGACACACACACACACACACACACACACACACACACATATTTTGCCGGTTTATTTACATGTGTTTTATAATGTATATGTTATGTATTTTTATGAAATATGTGTTAAGTACCAATCCAAGATATAATTCGCATATGAATCAGTTAATGAATTTTGATTTCTTGGAATATGATTAAATGTGATAAAATCAAAATTTATTTCCAATAACCTAACTTGCAAAAAATGACATAATAAAATAGGGTTTCGCACCTGATAAGCTTGATTGAGCTGGGAAACCACCAGTTGAGAGTCAAGTCTAACTTCCAACTAGGTGATGCCATGTGAACATGTATCCCATAAAAGCTCGACACTGACCCTGCATTTGACCACATTATTGGTAGCAAGACGTAGGAAAGCATCTCCAGAGGAAACTAGCTGTCCTGAGGGTGAGTAAATAACCCATGCGACCGAAGCCAGGTTGCAAGTGTGATGACTAGCGCCATCTGCAAAACCTACGAACCACTCAGAAGACATCTGTACCAACCAACAAATGATATAAGAACATAAATTGACGAGCTATTGTACATAAAGTTACATACAATAAAAATACAAGAAAAATTGTTAAACCTATGCATAGTACTTCTTCAGGTAGAGCCCATTTCTAGGCTCATACAACTTATTCCCTTCGAAATCAGTTAATTCATATGCCCCTTTCTTCAAAATTTTTGACACGATATAGGGTCCTAACCACATAGACCTCAATTTCCCTGCCCCTAGGGGTTCTTTGTCCTGGTCCAAGAGCAAGACAATCTCCCCTTCAGAAAAAATTCTAGGTTTAACCGATTTATCATATTGATTTTTCACCCTATTTTTATGAGCCTCGTTTGCAGTCAACGCATCTCTACGCTTTTTATCTAGATGTTCTAAGTGTAGCAAACGTTCTTTTAGCTCAGTCGTATCAGGTAACACATGAATTGCAATTTTTAAAGATGGGATTTCACATTCAATCGGGGTTATTACTTCCACCGAATGAATAAGTGGGAAAGGTGAGAACCCCGTGGCATTTTTCACATTGGTTCGATAAGCCCAAAGTGCAGGATACAACATGATGTGCCAATTTGACCGGGCTATGTTAATGGTATGCTTGAGAATATTCTTTAAGGTATTATTAACTGCCTCGACTTGACCATTTTCTTTGTGAGTAAAAAGAAGACGAGTGTTCTTGTTTAAACCCTAGCATAGTGTCCAATTCAGTCATCATGCTGTTTTGGAAGCGACTGCCATGGTCAGTGACAATCTCTTTAGGAATATCGAACCGCATGATAATTTGGTTGAAAAAAAAAATGCTGTAATTTCCCTGTCAGCCTTATAGGTGGGCATTGCCTCTGCCCACTTAGGAAAGTAATCCACAACGACAATGATGTATTTGTGCCCCCCAACCGAAACTGGGTTGCACGTCACATAATATATCCCCCACTTGGTGAAGGGGCCCTGTTATCTCCTAAATAAATTAGTTTTGAATAGGTCAAACTCAGACAATTTATTTTTGCATAGTGATGAAGATTTCAGGGCATATTATGAAATATGTTTGGGCGATTAACAAAATTGGAAAGCCTCGTGTTCTGTTTTTTCAATTTTTTTTTAAAAGTTTAGCTTTCGGTGGCTTAGGCAAACTTTTCAACAGTTCATTAGCCACTGAAAAGCCTAGGTTTCAGCAGCAAACAATTTGGACTTAGGACTACGTTAACCACCAAAATCTTGTTGAATCCGTTTTTAATAAAATTTTGAAAATGGATCTTTCGGTGGCTTAAGGGAACTTTTCAACAGTTCATTAGCCACCGAAAAGCCTAGCTTTCGACAGCTAAGAAAATCGGAGCCAAGAATACCTAAACCACCGAAAGCTCCAAAAAGAAAAATGGTTAGTGTCATTGTCAATATCAACCACCTTGAGCATGAAGAGCACCTCTGACAAGCTCTTAGCCACCGAAAATACTGAAACTGTTGAAGAAATCATGAGTTGGCAGAGAAGTGGTAGTTATGAAACTGAATTGACTGTTGAAAGACATGAAACCCTCACGGCTGTCCATCTGTCCTGTGACTACAATATAACCACCACAAGACATCAAGTTCCAGTTAAGATGATTACTGCACTAGCCATCTTGAGTTTCCCACCAGAGTTAACGGTTACCCTTCCCAAGTACCAATCACTGCTCAGCCCCTCAAAATCAGTGCCCTCTCCTTAGTTTATTCCCCATTTTCCTACATGCATCCTCACTGACCTAAGCTCTCCCTGAAACCAACACGGTCATCTCCTTCCCCAGGGTTCAAATTTTGATTTTGCAGGTACATGAAGAGCAGTCCAGAGATAAAGAAAGGAGGAGGACCTGCCCTCAGACAGGAATTAGGTGACATTAGCTATCTTGAGTCACATCCAAAAGTGTGCCAATTCTTGAAAGATGTAGGCTGTTATAGGTTCTGTGAGAAAATCCAGGTTTCCCACCAGCAAGTGGCAGAAGCCTTTGCTCTTTCTTTTGATGGCTCTAAGGCATTGATAGGCAGAGAAGAGTTCCAGGTTGATGAGACCCTAATAGCAGAAGTAGTGGAACTCCCAAGGATGGGGGAGAAATGGTTCAAAACCACCATTACGAAGGATGTGGAATTCAGGTCTTACTTAAAGCCTGAACACAAGAATGTAGTATGGAAGAAAAGCATCCCATCAACCTGGCTTGAGGAGAAGTGGCAGCAGTTGTTGAAAGCAATCCTGGTTTATATAAGCTGTGAAGGCAGGTGTAACATGGTGATGATATACCACTTTAAATTGATGAACCATTTTACAGGCAAAATTCCTTTAAACCTACCTTTCTACCTCCACAAGATCCTGACCAAGATGGCCCACCAGGTCAAGGCCCAACCCACCAAAATTGCAGGCAAGCTATCTCACCATGGCTTGATAAAACTCATTATCCAAGAATTGCTGCAAAGAAGAAACATAGCATGGACATATATCTTATTTTGGAATGAGTTTGAAACAGGATTATATTTAGAAGACAAAAGAAAGTCCCCTTCAAAGAAGTCCACCACTCCCAATAGTGGCAAGAGGAAGAGGAGGGCCATCTCACCAGTGATAGTGGATCAGCCCTCTCCAACTACTGAGGCCAACAAAACCAAGAGAAATATGGATTTCAGTGGGAAGGTAGAGGAAGTTTCAGCTCCAGACAGAAACATACTTAACTTTCCTTACTTGGACTCTGAGGATCAAGAGGAACAGGAGGATAACCCAATAGAATAGTCTCAATAAAGGCCAGAGGAGTTTCCATCACCCACACCAAAGGAAGACCAGGGTGAACCAGTGGTAGAAGCTTCCTCCAGTAAACCTAGGTCCTAGAGAATCAACCATCTATTAGGGCAAATAAATGAACTGGAGGTCCTAGATAGAGAAATCAAAAGAACCAATGCAATTTTAACCAAAAGAAATGCTTAATTACATAATTCTCTCCTAGAAATGAGAGGGATGTAAGTCTTGCTGAAAAGAATAAATCTAAGATTAATGAAGGATAACTCCAGGCTCTATAGGATCATTAGAATGTCAAGGTTGTAGAAGAAGGACCCAAACCCTAAAACACACCTTGCGCTGGAAACCCTACCAGAGGAAGCAATAAGCCTTTAGGACCCAGGGGTATCACATGATGTTGCTGATATTCCAAATCTTATGCAGGTTGAAGAAGTACTAGAAGGTCAGGAATAAAGTTGTAAAAGGTTGATTAAATATTAATTAAATTTTTCAGAAAACAGAGCTTTCGGTGGCTTAGGTGAACGCATAAGCTCTTCATTAGCCACCGAAAGTAGAGCTTTCAGCAGCTTACATGCTCAGAATTATGTTTCCTTAACCACCGAAAGCACAAAAGGGTGCAGAAAGACATGCTTCCACACAGAACCAATTTTGATGGGTACAAACACTTCAGGGGTGAATTATGAAGCTGAAAGTTGATTAAAGGCACCGGTGGAAGGGGTTTGTTCCAGTTTTGAGGGTGCCATCAAGGTGAAATGGGTCACAAACCCTACTTGCTTTTGACAAACCGTGACGTATCTGTCAGATAACAGGTCATAGCTCTACTTCAGTGATCATTGCAGTTATTAAAGAGTTCAAGGAGTGAACAAGTATTAGAGTTAGATAGACTAGCACTTAAGCTAGGGTTTTTACCTAATGTTTGCAAAACCAATTATGTTATCTATTTTTAGTAAATCAGATCCAATTTTTTAGGATCTGAAATAAAATTTGTAAAGGCTATAAAGCCTAAGACTAATGTTGAAGTAAGGGTTCAGATTCGAAGATTTTTAGACCCTTATTGTTATTAAGCTTCTCATGTTATTCATCATTTAATATAAGCTCTTTTTCCATTATATGTTCAGGTCCCATTTGTTTTCTATCATGTACTTGTTCTTGAATGTCTGGTTCAGGTTTATTATTTTTGTCTAAATACTAGATAGCTGTATTCCTATCTCTGTGTTGATGAGTTGAATTACAAGTACCTTTCCTTGTTATGATTAGCCATTCATATGTGATATATATATGAATCTGCCAGCATAGTAAGTTCTCCATTTATTTACTTGATTATCAACCCTCTGAACATTGGTGGTTAGAAGCCTTATCTTTTGATTGAGTTTTATGCATGTCTTGAGCTTGTGAGGTCCTTTAAGTAATATGACTTGATCCATTTAGAAAACCATTAAAAACATTGAAGTTACCAGGCATCCTAGAGCTACAACCTAGAGGAGTTTCCTGGATAGCTAACAAACTGGCACCGCTGCCGAGGAGAGGAGATAGAAGCTCAGCTTCCCTGGGAGACGACATAGATCCTACTTTAATGATAGACAAAGTCTGGACAATATTATGGTCGTAATCATATATCTAGTGACTCCATTGGAATAAGGTGGCTTCAAGAAGACCAAGTACCAGAGAAAACCCTCAAGGGCCATCAGTAACACCTGTTTCAGATCCAGAAGATATTCTAAGAAGAGCTAGGGCTTCACTAAGATAGACCTCCAGAGCTGCAAGGGGAGCCACATCAGGTATTTCAAGAGATTTTTCTGCTGTTATACCAAATATACCTCCATTTTAATCTTTTTTCTTTTGAAACATCTAATTCTCAGGAATTTATAAATACATCAGAAAAATTTAGGGTTGAGGAGTCTTCAAGCACTGTTGCTTGTGTAGATCCAATACTTGGAGACTCCACAAAGATAAATCCACTACAACCCACACCAGCAGTATCTTTTTCTTCCCTTTCCTTACCCACTTTCAATATGAATGTCCCTCTGACCAAAATGGAAAGGATCCTTGTGGCCAGATATGCCCCTCTAACTCTTCCTAAACCCCTCGCTGCTATGCCTACTGGAGATTATCTAAAATACATGCCTAAGTTCATTGGGGAGGGAGATTTCATAGCTGAAGAACACTTAGAGGCATTCTACAGTTATGCTAAGAATATAAACATTGAACAAGAGGATGTGTGGACTAGCGTTTTTTGTGCAAAGTCTAGATGGTCAGGCTAGGAAATGGTTCAAAGAGTTTCCTGTTGGATCAATAGCAGGCATTGAAGCCCTCGGATGACATATTTTTGAAGTATTGGGGAGAAATAAGAGACCACCTCTACTATATCACTGAATTTAGCAATCTGAAGAGAGAAAATGGTGAGCCTATTTCCAACTTCACCAAAAGATTTAACAAGATGTTCAACAAGGTCCTTGCTGAGATTAATCCTACTGATACTTCAGCCAAAATATCTTATGCCAATGCATTTGATTCCGAGTTTTGTCTTCTTCTCAAAGAGAGAAGATCTGCTTCTCTATCACTCATGCAAGATGCTTCTCTTGAAGTTGAGTCCAATATCGTTGCATCTAAGAAGGTTAAAGGAAAAATGGACAGAAAGAAGCAACCCTCAGATCCTCTAGGGGCTTCTTCATCAGAAAATAAAATAGAGAAAATGTCCACAGATCATGGAAGAATATTTCTATCAGGAAGATGCTCAAGAAGGTTATAATTTGAGATCCAGAATTGTTGCTCCTGTGAAGAAGAGTCATGCCTTTACAAAGGAGCATGCTGCTCATGCTAAAAAGATTGCTGCTCCTGCAAAGAAGATGGTTGTTCCTCCAAGACAACAGCAAATTCCATTATAGCCATCAGCCCATGATCCTGTTCAGCTCAAAGCCCCACCACAGGAGGTAAGAACTTCTGACAAAATATCCTATTCTTTCAATCTTGAGTGAGAAATTCAGAAGTTAAAAATCCCTTTTCCTTTGATAGAGCTTATGAAGAATGAGGCCTTCAAGTCATCCATACTGAAATATATTCAACCAAGGACACCCATAGATGCTGAATTTGTGAACTTGCAAGATGATAAGCCCACAGTAATCCTAGGTCCTATGATTGAAGAGCTGGATGAGCCTTGCCCACCTTTCTACATATATTTGAACATCCATGACAAGATCCTTCACAACTGTTTGCTTGACTCGGGAGCATCCCATAACCTAATTCCAAAAGCAGTGATGGATGAGCTTGGCCTCAGCATTACAAAACCCTACCATGATCTGTTCTCTTTTGACTCTAGGAAGGTCAAATTCCTGGGCCTCATCAAAGACGTTGTCATAAACCTCTCCCAGCTGCCCTCGAAAAGCATAGTGATGGACATAGTAGTGGCTGACATCCCACCTAAGTTTGGAATCCTTTTGTCTTTCTCATGGAGTAAAGGCTGGGTGGTACCCTTCAGATGGACCTTACATATGCTACAATCCTAATGTTTGGAGGGGATACCAAGAGACTCTACAGAGAGAACCAGTTCACCTATATCATCAGTAATGCCAATAACTCAATAAACCATCCCATATATGCAGTAGACACAGACTTTGGGGCATGCATCATGCAGATAGATGATTCTTAGCCAACATCCATGCAACTCACAAAGCCTACCTATCAACCACCTGAGGAAGTAACCACCTTTGTCTAGAGCATGTTTTTTTATAGGGCCAATACTCAAGCCTCAACAAGTGCAGGTGTAGTTTTGATTTCTCCATCAAAAGAGACTATCCATTTGTCTTATAAACTTGATTTCAAGACTACTAACAATATAGCAGAATATGAAGCATTACTATTAGCAGTGAAGGCTGCCAAGGAAATGGGGATCATGTGCTTGAAGATATTTGGAGATGCAGATCTTATCATACAGCAGGTCAACAACACTTTTCAAGCAAAGAATGTCGAACTGAAGGATTACAGAGATATGTATGGAAACTCAGGGACTCTTTCATGTTTTTTGACATCTCATATGTACCCAGGGCTATGAATCACCTAGCTGATTCCCTTGCTGTCCCTGCAAATATGTTCATTCCCCCTTTGCCTCCTAAGCTGAGCTATGAGATCCAAGTCAATTACAGGCCATCCCTCCCCGATAATGTGAAATTTTGATCATAATGATGTCCCCTTTAAACCTATCAAAAGGGAGAAAGACCCTGCTGTCCATGAGCACAACCTAGGTAACCAGAGTCATCCAAAATTGGTAAATTTTTCCTCTGAGTTAACTGCTGATCAGAAGTCAGAACTGTGTAGTCTTATGAAAGAGTTTGCTGATGTATTTGCTTGGGAATACAGTGATCTGAAAACCTATGACACAACTATCATCCAACATAGGATTCCCCTGGAAAAGGACACCATCCCTTTGAAAGAAAAGGTAAGGCCTATCAATCCCCTCCTTTTTCCAGTGATTGAGAAAGAAATCCAAAAGCTCCTTGATGCAAAAATCATAATCCCACTAAGATATTCCAAATGGATTGCAAACCTAGTGATAGTGAGGAAGAAAAATGGGGAGATCTGGTTATGCATTGATTTCATAAACCTAAACAAATGTTCTAAGAAATACAACTATCCCTTGCCCAAGATGGAGCCTTTGTTGCAAAGAGTCTCAGGAGCTAGTGTCATGTCATTCCTAGATGGTTTCTCAGGCTATAATCAGGTTTCCGTACACCCTGACGATCAAGAGAAAACTGCATTTACCACTCCCTGGGGTACTTTCATGTATGCCAAGATGCCATTTGGGCTAATGAATGCTGGGGCCACCTTTTAGAGAGCCATGGACCTAGATTTTGTAGGATTGAAAGCCAAGTATGTGCTCATATACCTTGATGGCCTCACTGTTTACTCCAACATCCATGAAGAACATTTGCAACACTTCAGGAAGGTGTTTTTGAAATGTAGACAGTTTGGGATATCTCTGAACCTAAAGAAGTCTCAATTTGCTCTCAGGGAGGGCAAACTACTAGGTCACATAGTTTCAGCAGAAGGTGCAAAGATAGATCCGATTCGAGTTGAAGCAATCCAGAAGTTGTCCATACCTAGGTCAAAAAGGGACATTTAGTCATTCCTGGGTAAGATAAATTTTTTTAGGAGGTTTATCCCAAATTTCTCTGAGTTGGTAAAACACATAACCTCTATGTTGAGAAAGGAAGCTAAAATCAAGTGGACTGATCAAGCAAGAAACTCTTTTGAAGCCATCAAGAAGGTCATCATGGAAGCTCCCACTCTGATTAGTCCAGACTACACCAAGGGTTTCTACATTTTCTCCTTTTCCTCCTATGACACAGTGGCAACAGTTCTATTACAGATTGATGATGAAGGCTTTGATCACCCCATTGCTTTTTTCAGCAAGACACTGAGAGATGCTGAATTGAAATATGATCCTACTGAGAAATAGGCCTATGCTCTCATCAAGTCACTGAAAGACTTCAGGATTTCCATTCTACATGCAAAAGTACTTGCCTATGTCCCTTCAGCTGTTGTGAAGGATGTCTTGAACCAACCTGCATTGATGGAAAGAGAGCCAAATGGATTTCCAAGCTTATTGAGTTTGCATAGAAGTAAAACCCACCAAGCTAGTGAAAGGCCAGGGTCTAGCTAAGCTCATGGCAAAAGACATTTATGAACTATTAAGAATGAATTTCATTGGAATAAGTTGAGCAAACCTACAGAAAACAAAAGCAACAGAAGCAGAAGTAGAAGTAGAGGCAGTTCAGGATCATCATGACAGCCAACAGGTTAATGAGAACTTGTCTTCATGCGAGTGGTACTCAGGTATTATCCAGTTCTTGCAAAGTTTAGAAATCCCCCCTGGACTTACTCTAAATTAGGCACGGGCTCTTAAGCTTAAGTCTATTAAATTTTGTGTAGTTGACAAGCTGCTGTATTGGAGAGATCTTTCTGTTGTTTTGCTAAGATGCTTAGACAAAGAACATTCAGTTCAGTTCATGCATCAGTTTCATTCAAGTACATGTGGGGGACATCATTACTGGAAGACTACAACCCACAATATTTTGAGGGCTGGGTACTATTGGCCTGTTCTTTTCTCTGATGTGTGTACCTTTGTGAGAGCCTGTGACAAGTGCCAAAGATTCATAGGAAAGCAGCAGCTCATATCTTTGCCCCTTAGACCTATTGTAGTGAATGGTCCTTTCCAGCAGTGGGGTCTTGATTTCATAGGTGATATTAATCCTTCATCAAGTGGTCATCACAAGTGGATCCTAGTAGCCACAGACTATTTCACCAAGTGGATAGAGGAAGTCCCCATAAGGAATGCCACTCACCAAGTCATCATGAAATTTTTATATGAGAACATCTTTATCAGATTTGGTTTCCTAGTAAGGTTAGTAACTGATAATGCACCAGATTTTAAAGTCAAGGCATTGGTTAACATGTGTGAGTCAATGGGAATTCAATTGGTGCATTCCACTTCCTATTACCCTCAAGGAAATGGCTTTGCTGAGTCATCCAATAAAATCCTAGTTAGAATCATCATAAAAATATTGGAGAATAATTAGAAGAGATGGGATTCTAAGCTAAAGTTTGCTCTATGGGATGATAGAGTGACTGACAAGAGATCCATAGGGACTTCTCCTTTCAAGTTGGTTTATGGTACTGATGCCATTTTTCCCATTCAATTGATTTTTCCAGTTGCAAAATTCTTTCAGGAGGAACATGATGAACCAAATGACATGGTGAGGAGGATGCTTGATTTGGTGGAGTTGTAGCAAGTTAGGGAACAGGTGATGGAAAAGTCAGAAGCTCATCAAAAGAAGATTAAGATTATTTTTTACAAAAAGGCAAAGGTGGACAAGTTTCAGGTTGGAGATTGGGTTCTCAAATGGGATACTGTCAGGAAAGACAAGGGAAAGCATGGTAAGTTTGACTCTCTATGGATAGGCCCTTTTGTGATAGCTCAGGTGCAACAGAACAACGCCTTCAAATTGCAAAATCTGGAAGGAGAGGAGGTGTTTGATGGCCCAGTCAATGGGCGATTTCTGAAACTCTATTTCATCCAAGGCTTTAAAGCCTTATTATTGTAAAATATTATTTTTGTTTTTCGCAAAATAAACTCCATGCCCAATGGAACAGTAGAAGATAGGTTTAATTCTTATTTTTTCAGGAAAGGAATTTGGTTTGGCATTCTTGGGACCTCACAGGGAGGTTCCCATCCTTGAGTAGGAGCTCGATGTTATCTCCTAAATAAATTAGTTTTCAATAGGTTAAACTCAGACAATTTATTTTTTCATAGTGATGAAGATTTCAGGGCATATTATGAAATATGTTTGGGTGATTAACAAAATTGGAAAGACTTGTGTTCTGTTTTTTCAATTTTTTTTAAAAGTTTAGCTTTTGGTGTCTTAGGCGAACTTTTCAATAGTTCATTAGCCATCGAAAATACCAGCTTTCGGCAGCTAACAATTTGGACTCAAGACTATGTTAAATACCGAAATCCTGTTGACTTTGTTTTTAATAAAATTTTGAAAAAGGATCTTTCTGTGGCTTAGGTGAACTTTTCAACAATTCATTAGCCACCAAAAATCCTAGCTTTCAGTAGCTAAAAAAACCGGAGCCAAGACTACCTAAATCACCAAAAGCTCCAAAAAGGAAAACAGTTAGTGCCGCTGTCAATAACAACCACCGTTAGTATGAAGAGCGCCTCTGACAAGCTCTTAGCCACCGAAAATATTGAAACTACAGAAGAAATCATGAGTTGGCAGAGAAGTGGTCGTTATGAAACCGAGTTGACTGTTGAAAGACCTGAAACCTTCGCGGCCCTCCATCTGTCCCGTGACTGCAATATAACCACCACAAGACATCAAGTTCCAGTTAAGATGATTACTGCACTAGCCATCTTGAGTTTCCCACCAAAGTTTACAGTTACCCTGCTCAAGTGCCAATCACTGCTCAACCCCTCAAAATTAGTGCCCTCTCCTCAGTCTATTCCCCATTGTCCTGCATGCGTCCTCACTGATCTAAGCTCTCCCTGAAACCAACTTGGTTATCCCCTTCCCTAGGGTTCAAATTTTGATTTTGCAGGTACAAGAAGATCAGTCCAGAGATGAAGAAAGGAGGACCTACCCTCAGAAAGAAATTAGGTGACATTAGCTATCTTGAGTCAAATCCAGAAGTGTGCCAATTCTTCAAAGATGCAGGATGTTACAGGTTTTGTGAGAAAATCCAGGGTTCCCACCAGCAAAAGGAAGAAGGCTTTGCTCTTTCTTTTGATGGATATAAGGCATTGATAGGAAGAGAAGAGTTCCAGGTTGATGAGGCCCTAATAGTAGAAGTAGCAGAACTCCCAAGAATGGGGGAGAAATGGTTCACAACCACCATTATGAAGGATGTGGAATTCAGGTCTTACTTAAAGCCTGAACACAAGAATGTAGTATGGAAGAAAAACATCCCATCAACCTGGATTGAGGAGAAGTGGCAACAGTTGTTGAAAGCAATCCTGGTTCATATAACTTGTGAAGGCAGGTATAACAGGGTGATGATATACCACTTTAAATTGATGAACCATTTTATAGGAAGAATCCCTTTAAACCTACCTTTCTACCTCCACAAGAGCTTGACCAAGATGGCCCACCAGGTCAAGGCCCAGCCCACCAAAATTGCAGGCAGGTTATCTCACCATGGCCTGATAAAACTCATTATCCAAGAATTGCTACAAAGAAGAAACATAACATGGACATATTTCTTATTTTGGAATGAGTTTGAAACATGCTTACAGTCAGAAGACAAAGGAAAGTCCCCTTCAAAGAAGTCCACCACTCCCAGGAGTGGCAGGAGGAAGAGGAGGGCCATCTCACCAGTGACAATGGATCAGCCCTCTCCAAATACTGAGACCAACAAAGGCAAGAGAAATATGGATTTCAGTGGGAAGGTAGAGGAATTTTCAGCTCCAGACAGAAACATAATTAACTTTCCTTACTCAGACTCTAAGGGTTAAGAGGAACAGGAGCTTAACCCAACATAACAGTCTCAAGAAAGGCTAGAGGAGTTTCCATCACTCACACCTAAAGAAGACCAGGGTGAACCAGTGGCAGAAGCTTCCTCCAGTAAACCTAGGTCCCAGAGAATCAACCAGCTATTATGGAAAATAAATGAACTGGAGGTACTATATAGAGAAATCAAAAGAACCATTGCAATTTTAACCAAAAGAAATACTCAATTACATAATTCTCTCCTAGAAATGAGAGGGATGTATGTCCTATTGAAAAGAAGAAATCTGAGATTAATGAAGGATAATTCCAGGCTCTACAGGATGATCAAAATGTCAAGGTTGCAGAAGAAGGACCCAAACCCTAAAACACACCTTGCATTGGAAACCCTAGCAGAGGCAGCAATAAGCCTTCAGAACACAGAGGTAGCCCATGATGTTGCTGATATTCCAAATCTTATTCAGATTGAAGAAGTACCAGAATGTCAGGAATAAAGTTGTAAAAGGTTGATTAAAGATTAATTAAATTTTGCAGAAAACAGAGCTTTCAGTGGCTTAGGTGAACGTAGCAGCTGTTCATTAGCCACCGAAAGCAGAGCTTTCGGCAGCTTACATGCCCAGAATTCTTTTTCCTTAACCACCGAAAGCAAAAAAGGGTGTAGAAAGACATGCTTCCACACATAACCAATTTTGATGGGTACAAACACCTCAGGGGTGAATTATGAAGCTGAAAATTGATTAAAGGCACCGATGGAAGGGGTCTGTTCCAGTTTTGAGGGTTCCATCAAGGTGAAATGGGTCACAAACCCTACCTACTTTTGACAAACCGTGGCTTATCTGTTAGATAACAGGTCATAGCTCTACTTCAGTGATCACTACAGTTATTAAAGAGTTCAAGGAGTGAACATGTATTAGAGTTAGATAGACTAGCACTTAAGTTAGGGTTTTCACCTAATTTTTGCAAAAACAGTTATGTTATCTATTTTTAGTAAATCAGATCCAATTTTTCAGGATCTGAAATAAATTTTGTAAAGGCTATAAAGCCTAAGACTAATGTTGAAGCAAGGGTTCGAATTTGGAGATTTTTATACCCTTATTGTTATCAAGCTTCTCATGTTATTCATCATTTAATATAAGCTCTTTTTCCATTATATGTTCATGTCCCATTTCTTTTCTGTTCTGTACTTGTGCTTGAATGTCTGGTTCAGGTTTATTATTTTTGGATAAATACTAGATAACTGTCATCCTATCTCTGTGTTTATGAGTTGAATTGCAAGTACCTTTCCTTGTTATGATTATCCATTCATATGTGATTGATTTATATATGAATCTGCCAGCATAGCAAGTTATCCATTTATTCACCTGATTATCAACCCTCTGAACATTGGTGTTTTGAAGCCTTAACTTTTGATTGAGTTTTATACATGTCTTGAGTGTGTGAGGTCCTTTAGGTCATATGACTTGATCCATTTAGAAAACCATTAAAAACATTGAAGTTACCAAGAATCCTTGAGCTACAACCTAGAGGATTTTCCTGGAGAGCTAACAGGCCCACTGCGACGACGGGATATAATGGAGCAGGATGTGACCGCATCTTTCTGGTGTAAATTTGGCAAGGATGACAATGCTTCACAGCTTCCACACAATCTTTAAAGATCATGGGAGAGAAATAACCAGCACGCAAAATATTCTGGGCTGTTGCTAACCCAGATAAATGACCCCCACATGCTCCGCTATGGGCATCATTTAGGACAATCTCAAAATCTTCGTGGGTGAGGCATCGACGCAAAACAGAGTCTACCCCTGTATGATATAAAGTATCCCTGATGATGAGGTAGTTTTTCATATGTAAGTGTAATTTGTGTCGTTCTTCTCGCAAAAAGGTTGCAGGACATTTCAGAGTCTGGAGATAGACAAGTATATATAATAGCAAGGGTCAGAGGTGGAAATCAAGAAAATGTGCTCATCTGAAT
This sequence comes from Pseudotsuga menziesii, assembly GCA_001517045.1. Taxonomy (NCBI): domain Eukaryota; kingdom Viridiplantae; phylum Streptophyta; class Pinopsida; order Pinales; family Pinaceae; genus Pseudotsuga; species Pseudotsuga menziesii. The sequence continues at coordinate 104,731 of LPNX010968357.1, read as the reverse complement.
TCTTCAATTTCTACATCTTCTTTAACTGGAAATTCTGCAAGAAGCTCTGCAAAAACTAAGGATTTTTTTGATTTGGCCGATTGAAAATCCAAGTCAAACTCCTGGAAAATGACTATCCATTTGTTGAATTTTCCTCCAACTATACGCTAGGAAAAGACATATTGGAAAGGATTGACATCTGCCACTACTGTCGTAGTCCTCAGTAAGATGTAGTGACGTAACCTCTGAATAACATACACAGCTGCTAAAGCCAACTTTTTGACGTGGGAGTACCTAAGTTTAGGGCCAACTAAAGCACAACTAAGATAGTAGACGACATGCTCTCGGAGCTTATCATCATCCTGGACTAGCACTACCCCTATGGTTGACTCAGATGTAGCCAAATACAATATAAAATCGTGAGAGTAATCTGGCGGGTGCAATAAAGGTGCAGACAACAAAGATTTCTTTAATGCCTCGAATGCAAGTTGTGCGGTTTCATCCCATACAAATGGAGTGTCCTGCTTCAACAGGTGCATGAAACCTTTGGTGATCTTGGCATAATCCACGATAAAACATTGAAGAAAATTAGACTTTCCTTACAGGCTCTGAAGCTGCCTGATGGAACGAGGAGGAGGCAGATTTACAATGGCCTCAACTTTCAAAGGATCCACCTGAATACCTTTGTTAGCCTAACAATGAACCCAAGCAACCTACCTGAATCGACATAGAAAACACACTTGTGGGGATTCAAGCGTATTTTGTAATGCCTGCATTGTTCAAAAATCAAACGAAAGTGATCTGGATGATCGATCCTCTTACGAGAATGTGCCATCAGATCATCTAGGTAGGGTTTGATAATAGATTTAATGTCATGAAAGGAAAAATTCAATGCCCACTGAAAGGTAGCCCCTGCATTTTTCAATCCAAAAGGCATTTTCTTGTACGAAAATGTACCCCAAGGACAGATGAAAGCCATTTTATGTTGGTCTTCCAGCTTGATTTGAATCTGATTATACCCGGAGAAACCATCCATAAACAAAAACACCTCACTCCCCGCACAAGCATCAATGATTTGATCTATGAATGGTGTGGGGTAGTTATCCTTAGGACAAGCTTTGTTTAAATCCCAAAATTCAGTACATACAGGTATTGTCCCTTCCTTTTTATCGTCAGGAACAGGATTGGATACCCATTATGTCAAATCTATCGGGTAAATAAAACTGGCTTTCAACATCTTTTCAACTTCAACCTTAAGGGCTGCCTCTTTGCGTGGATTGACAGGTCTAAGTTTTTGTCAAATTGGTTTGGCATAAGGATAGGTTCGGATTTCATGTTCAACTATCGATGGATCTATGCCTGGCATCTCCTCATATGACCAGGAAAACATGTCATGAAACTCCTTAAATAAGGCCGTATAGATAGCAACCTCCTCTGGAGAGAAGTTTGCACCAATATATACATTTCCACAATGTTGGGGTTCACAGAGATGTTGATAGGTATAGTAACAAAAATGTTTTCCATATTCCCCTCGGCAAAGATTGCTTCCCTTGGTAAGGGATTGATTGGTATATCAGCATCACTTGCCAGTCTCACATGGAACTCTTGATTTTCAATCCTGCTTAACTCTGGAAGAAAGTAGGGTCTATGATGAAGATATTCGCAGATTTTATCCCTCCCTCTCATAGCTTCCAAAATGGATTCATCTGAAGGAAAAACCATGTCTAAGAAATCGTCAATATATGAAGAGTTCTCTACCCAAGCAAGAAGATAGGCTTCTTTTGGATCCTCTGAGATTGTAGGAGGAACCGAAATGGGATCAACATTGGTATTAATGATAGCTTGATAATATTCTTCCATTGCCGATGACGGCACTTCATGTTCATATCGGGAAGGAAGAATCCAATGATCCGTTCTATCGACAACCATTGCGATAGACTTCCCTACACTAGTAGAACCTAAGTAATTAATCGGGGTTGGGATATCGAATGTGCCCATTAACGATGAATACATTGCATCCCCTAAGCTCTCTGAAGCAGGTTTGACCTGATCAACCAATGGCATGGTGGACTCATTAGTTTCCATACGGCCCTTCCGAGTGAAACTCATTTGGTCCATCATAACTAACTTCCCTTCGTGGGGAAACAATACCACTCGAAGAATGATTGATGCAATTGCACACATAGCATAAGTCCAACTTCTCCCCAGAAGCAAGTTATAATCCAACGGTGCATCAATTATCTGTACTTCAACAGACACTGCCTTCCCTACCAACTTTATCTCAAAAGCTGGTCGGATACCATGGGGACAAAATGACCTTCTGTCGAAAGCTGTAAGTAGGGTGTTCGATGGAACTAAATCTGGAGATCCAAGATCCTTCCAGCAAGAAAAGGACATGACACATGTGGAAGAACCTTTGTCAAAAACTGGCCTTCCAATGGTTTTTCCACCATGGATGACATCTATTGACAAAGACACATGATACGGCAGGAGAATTTTGACACTAGACAAATTAAACTTCATCATAAGGTTCGACGAATCCATACTACCTAAGGATTCTACGAGTGCATCTCGTTGGGCGAGACAACTCTGTAACACCTCCAAAGTTGACATCGCACAAGGAATTTGGGCTAAATATTCAACTACAGAGTAATTGGCTGTGTCCCTAGCATTAGGATTGTGCAATTTTTTCTTGAAGACACCTTTTGGTATCTTGGGCATAGTTTCGATAGGTTTTTCAATTGTGAGAGGTTTAGAAGTTTCACCTATAGACTTACCCTTCTTAGGAGCCTTCGTCTCATAGTTCTTGTTTCTAGTCTGGAGTAATGTCTGGGATCGAACCATGTTGATATAATTTTGGTTAGGGGCATTAGGAGTGCCCCCTGCTACGTTAGAAACCGAAGCTACATTCGGTCCTTGGGGAAGTGGATCCTTTAGGAAAACCGGTTGTTGATTTTTGAGCAGCTTTTGAGCTTGATCCATAAGAGGGCATTGATGGGTTAGGTGATCTTCCTGGCACAACTTACAGGGAAATTTCACCTTCTTCTTCTCTTTTTTTACCCCATCAGCATTATTTGTGGGTTTTGGCTTGTTTTGGTGTCCCTCACCTTTCTTCCCCTTTTTCTTTTTCCCACTAGGCTGCTGATTTCCATTTTTGGAGAATTGAGCAAAAACGTTTGCATTTTGGGATGAGGGGGAAGCCTTTGCTGCCTCCACTATATACTGTTTAATAGACAACTCATGGATTTTTTTTTCCAAAGACTCTACAGTGGGAGATTTAACTGAACCAACCATGCCATCGGCAGGGGGTCCAGGCTTAGGTTTCTCAACACTATGTGTTGGCCACGGTGCATCAGGGATAATTTCATATAGAATCCTAGACTGAGAGTATATCAAATCTAACTGCTGGGACTCAAGGATAGCCTCTTCCTCATTAGTTACTCCCAAAGTGGATACATCCTTAGATATATACGGCAATAAGGACTTAAGGAACCATTCTAAAAAAAACTCGGGAGGGATAGTGGCCTTAATGAGCCTCTTCTGCCTTCGCCACTCTTGGATGTGATTCGAAACGTGAGTGGATTTGTCCTGCCGAAAGGTGGAAAATAAGTCTATGCCGAGATCATACCAGATAGGAAGTTGGAAATGGTTAAGGAACACATTAGCTAAGTCCCAAAAACTATCAAACGTAGCAGAGGGCAGTTCAATGTACCACTTTGCTGCAGCATTAGTCAGAGTTATTTGGAGCAATCTCAACCGAATGGTGTCATCGTTCAACGAGTTGGATGAGCACCACAAGTGAAAAGTGGTGATATGAGCTCCTAGGTATTCACCAACTTTGCCTTTGAATTTTTGAATATCTGAGGGTAACTTGGTAGGGACAGGTGGCCAGGTGGCATCATGTTTCACCGGGTCATTCATTAACTTGGACAAATATGGCAAGTTTAAAGTTTCCAGGAAAGGAAGATTGGGCCTAACTAGAGCTTGAAAAGAACGAGCTTGGGAGGTAGAAGGACTTGCCCCCATGTTCCCAAAAGTAAAGGTGGGGTTTCCCCTAGCTACCGGTTGCGAAGTAATCAGACTACTTTGAAAAGGATTCCACCCATAAGCTAATGGATTATTCATATGTGGTGCAATGTATGTGGTTTGATCTGCTCCAGTTGAAACTGGAGTTTGGAAAATAGGAGCAGGTATCCCTCTGCTAAAAAGAGAGAAAGGAGAGCTTGTGAAAGGAACCGAAACCGGTGTTTGGAAACCTTGACCATAAGATTTAGTATTTCCAAACTACATCCCTACATATGTAGGTGTGGGGCCTACATATGGAGTGGATGGGGGAATGTGCCCCCCATTCCATGGAAAACCCTGGACAAATGAAGAGGATCCAACAGGACCACTCTGGGCAGTGTATGCAAAAGAGGGTGAGGCAGAAGGTGCATTGGGAATCCCAGTGACCACCCCACCAGAAGTGCCTACTACATTTGTGGAAGCCGGTGGTTGAACCACCCGACTAGCTGGAGTTAAGGGAGTAGCAGGTATATTTGTTCTAGGAGTACCAACCGGGGGAGGTGGCACTCCTTCAGCTGCAATAACTGAGATAGGGGTAGATGGACTCTCTCCTACACTAGCCACAAGTCTGCTTACAGGACACCAATCACAGGTGAATTGAAAGGACGAACCTGGATGATCACATGATCGTTTAGGTCAGTAAGAGGTGAATTAAAGTTTCCTGCAAACTCGTCAGCCTGGAAGTATTCTATGTCTACTGTGTTTGTATCAAATTGGTTTTTCCTAAGTTCTAGTTCACCTGGAACTTCACTAATTCCTACCGGTTCAAAAGAACCGTCTGTGTCTAATCTCTGCCTTTGAGGGGGGTGGTAGAGGCTCCACTGTAGTAAACAGAGGAAGTTTTTCCAACCTTCTTGACCTTCTGAGAGGTTGATCGTCCATGATTGAAAATTGACTCTTCACACACCCTAAGGTCGGATAAACACAGACAAACTAAATAGCAATCACTACAAAATTTCCTAAAGCCACAACAGACACATAGGGTATAAGATATGCTTCCCAGAAGAAAGCTGAGAGACAATTACTTGGCATCCCTATAGATGTTCTTAGGCACAGGCAGAGGAATCACCCACCGCCCTTCCACACCTTCTATTGAGGTTACCTTCCAATCCCGTCCAAGGTCAACCAGAAATAGCCTTCTGGTGTACTTGTGTATGGACCCTAGATGTCAAAGAGACTAAAGGCTACCGCAACTATATTGGTAGTCTGCAGGGACAGTCGCAAGCCTGGTTCATACGCATGGGCAGGGTAGCAAAGCCCGAAACCCTATCAACACCGGCACCGCACGGGGCCAGGATGATGGTATTGACAGAAGTCCCCAGATGCACAACAACATTAGTCTCTGATTTCACTAATACATATGAGAAAATTTGCAATGGTTTTTCGTTGCTATTTCCACATTTCGTCATCTCAATTGCGACAATAACGGCGACGATGTTTCATGGCACTTATTTTGTCTCTATAACGATGAACTTTATAAGCCGTTGATATAGAGACAAAAACTAGCCGCCATGTGTCTTCTATACGATGGCCTTGAAATTGATTTTTTGTAATTCATTTTCTACGTTTCGCCACTCTATCCAAAATTATCATCCCTATAATGACGAAAATATGGCCAAAAACCGTTGGGAAAAGTTTTGGTTCCACGCAAAATCGTGGAATAGTTTCGACGAACATGTGTCTCTTTATCGACGAATTCTGGAATTTGAATAGAAATTTCTTCCACGCAAAATCGTAGAAAACTAATCTCTATCGAAAAAATCTGGAAGTTGAACAATAGTTTTTCCATGAAACTACATCGCTATAGAGACGGTATTAGTGGAAAGCCACCTGGGGTTTCGACGGTTTTGTAATACCTGCGACGAAAGTTCGTCGATATTGAGACGAAACCTGGATCATTAAAAAAAATTTAAAAACTGTGGAAAGGCACATTCCTTTCCACGGTTTTGGATCTTCAATAAGTGCTTATGATTGATGTGCAGTCTTGTGGACCTTTTAATTCTACTTTAAACCATATTTAATCAGCGCTACAGAGCAGATTTTCAAAAGGTAATTCCGAGCCACAAACTGGGGCAAACCTACCATGTGATTTGATGTTTTAGGGATGAGTTTAACACATGCAAATGATAGAAATTTTCAGATCTTATAAAACATAAAATGAAAGATGAATTAAGATTTAAAATGGCATAAAAGCCGTGATTAGTGCCTAACAAATCCAAGTTAGGCAGATGAAGTCAATTGAGGATCTCATGGAGGCTTTAGTGATTAAAGAGTAGATAGGGTTGAATGGTCCAAACCCAATCTGCTCCTTAATAACTAGATCCACTTCAAGAATTCTTCAATAGGAAAATCCTAAGCTAGACATTAGATATTTGTCAAACAAGAGCCATGAGGTGGCAATGTCACCGCAATTCCTAAAAATTATTACTACAAGACAAATGCTATAGGATGGAAATATACCTCTGTTTCAACCCCAACAAAGCTTCCCATGCCAAACCAAAAAATCTATCATAATACACTTGTAATACAACTACAAATGGTAGCTTCAGAGATGGAGGATAAAGGATAATTTCTCTTACTAGGTTTTAAAACTTGAGACTCCTCTTCCCCATGAGAAGGTTGGAATAATCTTGGACGACAGGAAAAGCACCTCCATTTCCACCCAAAAAAGGCTTCTCGTGCAATATTTTGGTTTGGTAGAAAATAAACGGGAACAAAAACTTCCAAGCTTTTGGTAGAAAATGAAAAATAAAACACAATTTTGAATAGTAATTTAAAGAAACGATGAAGAAATGGAGCCAAAATCTGAAAACAAACAGTTCTGATAGAGCAAAAGTTGTTAAAAAATAGAGGTGGGAAATGCACAGAGAGAACATAAGAGCGATAAAAGCATGGAATGGCACAACAAGAACACAACAAAGACAATTAAGTCTGATATTCTTAGGTTTCTATAAAAACATTGGATAGGAAGCATGATGAAGAGGCTAGAAATGAAAATAGCAAAGTTATATTATACGACAGGTACAAGCAAGTCATATAAAATATTAATTCCTACGGAGATTGTAGGCAATGCAAGAACCCTTACCTTATCAATCGCCTTTCGCCAGTTCCATTGGCCCATACCGCTTGCAAAGAGTTGTCCTAATAAATGGAAAACCACTGTGTTGGACGACAATTAAATTTATAAATTAAATAAATAATCCATTCCTAGACCTATACACAAGTGGTCATTTTGCTAGGCATGGAAAATATCAAAATACTCTATGAAATAAAAATGGGCATACAATTAAATCAGCTAATGCTGTTTGGAAAGTGCGTTCTTGGGGTAATTCCATTAAGAGATGTGGTCCTCGAGTCACATTCCATATTTCCTGTGAAGGAAATCAAGAATCAATCTATCCAGCACACATTTTCCACCAGAATATAAACTCACATTTAAATGCTATATTACGATACCGTTTCCTCACTGATGTCACACAAGTACCAGCCTAGCTCTAGTTGCCGATTCCCCTAGTTACTAAAAAAAAAACTTTCAAGTACATAATATTTAGATATGGAAATATTTGTTCTAACAGAATGCACTTTGAGGAGCTCATGGAATGCTTTTGTAGTGAATATATTAATACATTTTTTTTTACTTATAAAAAAAACTAAAGAAACATTTTAGGAGAGGAAGTTCAGGGATGAAGCTGCAGAGCTATGAGCATGGGCTTGTTGTGAGAATAATTGCATATGTTGTTTCCATCATTATTTGTTCTCCCATTGCATCTTCCACATAGACTTCGGGACCGTAGTGGATTTTTCTTGATCCCTTTTCTATTATTTATTTCTCATCGTTTTTCCTAACAGTCCTTACAAACTCGGCGACCGACATCTTTTCAACGACATCCTCCAACTGCAGAGTCAAATTCAAACCATTAAGAAGCAAAACCCTGAACATGAATTTGTTCTCCTCAGGTTCAGGATTGGGTTTCTTCTTAGGAAGCACTCCAAGGTAGCCTCATTGCTGCTTCTTTTCCTCCTGGTAGAAGATTCTGCCATCTTGGACACAAGAAACAACAAACCGCAGAGGGAATATTGTGTTCTTCTATTGCAACGCTTGCCTACACTTACAATTTGCAAGAATTGATGCATGAAATGGGATTTCGTTAGTTTATATAGAGAATGCTATGGCTGGGGTCAATGTCTCACTAATTACTCAAAGCAATTATGCATGTACAACTCAAGACAAGCTCTGGAATTCCACAATTGCTACAAAGCTCCGTTCAGTAGCGTCAAAACCACTCTAAACAGGCCTGGAATTTCAAATTTTAGTAGCCTGTCAAATAAAATTTGATGATAGTTACATTTTTTAAATGCCCTTCAATTTACGTCTTATTTAAATGTATACCTGTCAAATTTTTTTTACTCACTTCATATTCTTTCCATTCAACTTGACCCTAGCCTTGTTTATATGACAGGATTTGGAAAAAAAACTTTCAAATTTTTAAATATATTGAACTTTGGAAAAATATAGAATATAAAAATTCAAGTAAGAAGCATTAAAAAAATAACTTTTAAATAAATAAATGTCTACTAATTTGTAAACAGACCGTCGTAGCTGGTATCAGTGGCAGTTGTTGCTGAATTGGAATTTGAGGCTTGTTCTCCACCCTGAAAAGATCGACAATATGTGGGACCGGGTATATTCTCACTTTCACTCACATAACCCATCTATTATCTCTCTAATGTCCCATACTCTTATCTGTCTCATGTTCTAGCTCTGTGATGTTTTGGAACTGGTTTTGTTCAATAAAATAAGGCTTTGGGAAATATTGCACATATCATGAAATATATTGAATTTGGAAAAATATAGAATATAAAAATTTATTGATTAAAAATTCAAGTAAGAAGCATTAAAAAAATAACTTTTAAATAAAAAAATGTCTACTAATTTGTAAACAGACCTTCGTAGCTGGTATCAGTGGTAGTTTTTGTTGAATTGGAATTTGAGGCTTGTTCTCCACCCTGACGAGATCGTCGATATGTGGGACCGGTTCTATTCTCCCTTTCACTCACATAACCCATCTATTATCTCTCTAATGTCCCATACTCTTATCTGTCTCATGTTCAAGCTCTGTGATGTTTTGGAATTGGTAACGTTCAATAAAATCAGGCTTTAGGAAATATTGCACATATCATGAAATATATTGAACTTTGGAAAAATATAGAATATAAAAATTTATTGATTAAAAAGTCAAGTAAGAAGCATTAAAAAAACTTTCAATAAATAAATGTCTACTAATTTGTAAACAAACCTTCGTAGCTAGTATCAGTGGTACTTGTTGCTAAATTGGAATTTGAGGCTTGTTCTTCACCATGACGAGATTGACTATATGTGGGACCGGTTCTATTCTCTCTTTCACTCACATAACCCATCTCTTATCTCTCTAATGTTCCCATACTCTTATCTATCTCATGTTCCAGCTTTGTGATGTTTTGGAACCAGTTCTGTTCAATAAAATCAAGCTTTGGGAAATATTGCACATATCATGATATCATGAACCGGTTCTGTTCAATAAAATCAATCTCTAAGAAATATAAAAGCATTTTTTTAAGAAAAACAACAGACAACGTTTATGAAGAGAAGCAAAACAGAGTTAAGTATTACACATAATCCGGTCACCATGAAAATTTGGAGGGGAGCTCACACTGGAAAACGAGGCTTTTAATTTTTTCAACAACAATATTTTAATATTTTTACATTTGTTAAAGTTTTTATGTCTAGAAAATAAAACAATATCCAAGGTTTCCTTCATTTGCCAAAATAAACTAAAATGTTCCCTGCCAGCGGCCAGAATTGTTTTTCCAGCGGCTAGAATTGTTTTTCTAGGGGTTATGACTAAAAGGAGGTACTATAATTTATGACGGGTAAGAAAAGTAGTTAAACGTCAATTTGGTGGGATGCAATTTTGTAAACCGGTAGATGGTGACATGCCAAAAATAAAACCACCTGTCAAATATGGTTTTAAAACCAAAAAACGATCTGTAGGCCGTCAATTTCCAGGCCTGACTCTGAGCAAACAAAAATAGTTTTCTATAAAACATTCGGGCTTCAAACTCCAAAAAGTTGCCATTATCAAAGTAAAACTAACAACCGTACTCGGGGTTTAATTGAATTGCAGTATATCTAGCTGAAACCTATGACGTCTGATACGCCGCCAACGCTGAAGGAGTCGATATCAAAACCTATGTCACTAAAACATAGCCCAATCAACAATCAAATAAATAATATTAAAATAATTCTATTTAATATAAATTTTAAAAACTTTAAAAAAATTTACAACCACGAAAAATTAAACAATGTATGGTTGGTTGGATTAAGAGACATAACTCATCCATATATATCACCGCTTGCGGTGACATAACAAGGGTTAAGAGAAACACAACCAAATTTTAGAAACATGCACACTATTAAACTTTTCAATGACAAGAATCCAATATAATAGAGAAAGGTCTCACCCGATTATAATTTATTATCAAGAGACAATTGAAGATGATATCCATTGACCAAGCATCAACTATTAAAGACATCCAATCAACCATCCATAAGCATCAAATAAGAGAACTAAACAATAAAGAGTTCTCTTCACAACTTCTGCTTGTTTTTTACCAGAATTAGATAGTTCGGTTGGTTGTTATGAAGGCATTTACATTAGTAAGCCACTACATTTGAGATGTATGAATTTGTAGGCATATCTGTGTATGCTAACCTCTTATGGTTTAGTTGATAGAAGAGGAGGAGGTGGAGCTTATGGAAACTGAAAAAATAAGGATGGTGGAAACAAACCCGATCCTTTTGCAGATGCAACTATCAATAATGCTGTAAATGGTCATGTTGCCCCTACTGGATCTACATCTCATGTAGTTGATCACTCACAAGCAGAACTCATTAAGGTTGGTTTCTCTCTCAACATCTTTTTGTTTGACTATAATATTCCTTGGTCTGTCCTTTGTTGGTAATCTCTATCTTCTTCCTATTACTGCACATTTCCCTTTACAATGAGTATTGCCTTGCTTCTAGTTTGACATTTAATATTAGCTTTGAAAAAGGGTTTATTGAATTCTAGTGAAATAATGGCTAGGGAAGTTCACAACAATGCCACAAATTTAATTGCAATGAAGTTAAATCAATTCCATGTACGGTTGTGGACCTAAGTTACACGATACAGGGAAACATGTATGTGTTTCCAAAACTAAAACACAATGTAAACATGACCACTCGTTTATAAATAGCACAATATATTGGAACTTTGAAAGAAAGGATTATGAATAAATGAGCAAGAACATTCAAATGACAAGCAAAGTTCAACCATTGCTTATATTGGGATCCTCACCATTAGTATCACCCTCTGCCTCCTCATCTAGCCTTTGGATCTACCTCAATCCTCCAAGGACATCGATTAACACCATTCAATTTTGATGAAACTACCTAATACAAGCCTTAAAATATCATAGAAAAATCTCATGCCTCATCAATGATTTTGGCTTGAGTGAAGGGTACATTTTTGCTAAGGCCATGATAGAGGAATTCAACAATCAATGGCACCAACATCGGGTTACATAAAGGGCTTGGTGCACTTGATTAAATTCCAATCCCATTCCGTTATACATGATAGAATCCAATCAAATGACTGTAATCTTGCCAATCCTGAAATCCTTTAAATTGTTAAGTCTGTTGAATTTTGAATGGAGTATGAAATTCTACTTTCTCCATATGAAGTATGATGAGGTTGGAAACTTTCTCAAACATACTAGAACAGTTAGTGGTAATGTTAAAAATTTAAGTAAAATGATAGAAAAGGAAATATAGAGGAAATGTCAACTTTTACCAGCATTTTTGGTCAAGTCTAGTAAAAAATTGATTCAAACCAAGTCAAAATAGGTGGATGTAGAGAAGAAAACATGTTGTATGGACATTGGTATGGCATGGAAATTCTTTTCCAGTTGTAGAAACATGTTTCCATTGGACCTGTCTTTATGGATGGTAGTGGTAACTGGTAACACATTTCTAGTCTCTACCACACATTTCTATACCAAAATGTTCATTGCACGACACCTATTCTGGTCTTTCTGGAAACTTATCCATGGACTCTAGTGCCATGGAAAATGCATTTGGATGCAGGGAACCTTCTTTCTATTTAATTACAAGTACAAACAACTATATCTTCTACACAATTGTATTAGTGACCAGCGCCTTTCAATCAGTCACTTCTATGAATGAACAAGACATACTAACTTGATTTAGTTCTTATAGATGCAAATGTAAATGATATCAAGTCAATGTATTCAATTCAAGATATATGGAATTAGTAGCAAGGTCATCCAGTAGCACTTTAACATACAAGAAATCATTAGCTGTGTAACCATATACAATTCAATTGCAGTATTTAACCAACCAATAACCTTCCATTCAAGTATGAGGACTCATATAAATATAGCAGCAATAATACATTATGACAGTTCTAATTATGACAATTTTATAGCAGCAGTGAAGGTTACCAATGTAAGGTGTATAAGAGTTTTAGTTTTGCATTCAATGTAAACCACACCACTCCAAACCTTGAACACTATTCTTAGCAATATAGAATAGCCACCAACTGTATGTTCCAGACTTGTAGCTATGCAAATAATTTAAATTTTCAGACTTTATTTACCTCTCTTAAACAATATCACCATCCAGCTAATAGTTAACCTTTGATTCAGTCCGGTGTTTACTGTGGTTGCAGGTAGGGAGGGTTGTCAAAGTTTGACAGTTTGCAGTTTATTGTAGACTGTAGGCATCAGGCAGAGGTGTGTTGATATAGGGCTGTTATAGCCTTGTTTTCGAAATGGTTGCTGCAATGGTAACAACCAACATAGATTCCTCTCAAATGGAATATCCGGTGGCCCTTTAAAGAAAAAACATGGCATGGAGTTATCTTAGCACCTAAGAGAATTGGGTTTTCGAGTCCACATAGCACCAGTTATTGTATTATAATTAACACAATAACCACTTACATATCCTATTAAAAACATTCACAGTCTAGCTTTGAACTGTCAATTCATGGGAATTTTGACATGATGCCCAAAAGGAATGAACAAAACTAGAAACAAACCCACATTTTGTAGACATGCCAACTAGATAAATATCCACAAAATCATATGAATCAAATCCATATTTTATGGTGACGATATGAACTTGCTTACCTTGATCATAAGCCGCGATGTTTGCACAAATTAGAAGCACTGTCGAGAAAGTAAAATCATTCGGCCTCATCCCCGTCATGAACGCTTGCCAATGCATCTTGAGAGCCTATTCATATTTCCCATTCAGAGCATACCTTGCAATCATATAGCTCCACAAAACCACCACATTCCATTCAGGCATATTGTCAAAATATCTCACAACAAGCAAACATAGGCATGGAAACATTAAAATATCTCATTCCCTTCCTCCTTTTCCTCGATAACTGTTGGTTTTATTTCTCACATTGAATTTTTGAAGTTCACCTGGATCGTGCTTCATGCTTGCAAGGAGATTTGAGCCACTTCATCTACACCACATCCACAACAACGAAAAAAGCCATGAATAAAATAAAAACGCAATAGGTAATCAAGAAAAACATAGAAGGAAACAAACCTGAAGGTATAAACATTGCTGCTGTTTTGTAGGTGGGGCAGGTGGTTCTAGAAGCATGGGCTCATATGCAAAGGGAGTGGATGATGCACTAATAGGAAAATTCCTTCGCCTGCCCTTCTTGTAAAAAAAACATCATAGCCTATTCCAGATCCTTCAGTGAAAGTTTGAAATCGAAAACCCCCAAATGGGAGCCAGAGCAGATCCTACGCAGGTGTTTTTGAATTCTACGTTTTTTGTTTGATTGTTTGCATATTTTATATTTGGTGTTTTGTTTTGTTTTTTTATTTTGCATATTTATCTTTTGTTTAGTTTTTTTTTATTTTTTTTTATTTGCATATTTTATATTTTGTTGCATTTTAAATTAATTATAGTTAAACAACTCTATGTTTTTAATTTAGTGTAGTTTAATTTAATCTAACTAGGATTTTGTCATAATTTGTATTGGTTTCATTGCTTATAGTGAGATCGTATACATATGTCCCTTCAAGGACGAACACGATGATGATGACAATGATCATGATCATGATGACGATGAAGATGTCGAAGATGATGGTGATGATGATAACAATGACGATGATCATCATCAGCATTATCCTCATCATCATCCTTGTCACTGTCATCACCATCATCTTTGTCGTCTTCATCAACATCATCATCATCATATTCATAATCATCATCATCGTCGTCGTCATCATCGTCATCACGATCTTCTTCATCATCGTCATCTTTCTTATCATCATCATCATAATCATCATCTTCATCATCAACGTCTTCATTGTCACCATCATCATCTTGATCATCATCATCATATTCGTCGTCGTCATCATCCGCATCTTCATCTTCATCATCATATTCATCATCAACATCATCGTCATCAAATTCATTAGCATCTCCATTATCATGATCATCATCTTCATCATCATCATCATCATCATTTTCATTATCATCGTCATCGTCTTCATCATCATCATCATCATCTTCATCATCGGAATCTTAGGGGGATCTCAGTGAATGAAGACATCTACATGATAGGGGGAGTAGCCAGTTGAGCGAAAAATTAAGGATTGCTCCAAACACCCATTCCAAGGACTAATTTGACAATTCAATATGATCTGAGGAAGTAGTAAAAAAAAATACAACTTTTTGGGCCCTGTGAAGCCTCTTGTTCTTAGATTTGTGCACATGAAGAATCAAGACTTATGGACCTAGTCCGGTGTCTTAAAAGAGAAAGATCCAAACTGAGCAGTTTGGTAGTTCCATAAAGTGCATTCTTTATAGGAGTGAATAATCACTCATAACCATTCTATTATAATGTTGGCAAAGCTCAGAACAATTTAGTGAAGAACAAAGTAAATATGTTGTCATCACATCTTCATCATCATCATCATCTTCATCAGCATATTCATCATCATCACCATCAACATCATCATCATATTCATCTTCATCATCATCATCATCATCATCATCCTAATAATCATCCTCATCCTAATCATCATTCATGATCATCATCTACATCATCCTCATCCTAGACATCATCATCATCCTTATCATCCTCATCCTCGTCATCATCGTCCTCATCCTCACCCTCATCATCATCATTACTGTCGTCGTCATCACCACCACCATCATTGATCATCATCATCATCGTTGTCGTCATCTCCCTCTTCCTAATCAACATCTACGGTTGATCCGCGGAAAGTGGTAGGGGTTGCGAAGATCTATGGTTGGAGCAAGATGTTGGGTAGATCAACAGGTGAGAAGCATTCCGCGATTAGAAGTTGCTCACTCGTTCAAATGAAAAATGGTTAGCAAAATGTTAAATTTCTCAAGGTTGAGCGGTCCCGATGAAGGTAGTTTAGAGACCGGCGGTTGATATTGATTTCCCCAAATCAAGCTATGCAGGTTGATAGTGTTGATCTCCCCTATTATGTCTCCCCTCCTCACTCGCCTCACCTTTTGACTTGAGTCCTCTTCTTCTTCATCCTCTTCCTTCCGTGGGCTCTCTGATCTGCGCCTTGAGCACCCTCGAAACAAAGAATGATCTTTGAAAGTCTCTGAACACGCCAGAGACTGTCCATAATCCACCTAAAAGTGGGGCTTTTGTTTGATCACTTTGAATTGAGCATCTACGGAGGACATGATTCAATTCTAAAAATAGTTGTTGAATTTAGGGTTGATAAAAAAAGTTTTTTCCTGAAATCATTAGGTTTACATTCTAAGTTTTTTCTTTTAGGTAGACGCAACCACACTTGACCAAAAGAGACGCCACCGAGCGGAATCAATCCTCCATTGAAAGGTCCTTCCAAATTCCAATGGATTATTTTATCAATGACCCAACGATCGACTTTTTCACCGACCCGACAAAGTTGTCCCTTATCTAAGTTCAATAAACTATATTCTCCATCGACTAGGAGAGTAGAGACCGCTCTATATATGTATGGAATTTCATTAGCTAAAATAATAATAGTAATGTATCTGCACATGTCTCTATATTTGTATGAGATCTTGCTCCATGACATGAATGGCGGAAGATGCCCCAACGGTTTCCAATGTGCATCGTGTGAGGGCCATAGAGATGTGAATTATATGTTTCCACACAATAATTGAGTGTGCATTATAGCCATCTCTTGTGGGCTCCGAGAGGTTGAATAAATAGTTGTTTCTCCTAAAACATTTAGGTGGTGGCAATGCTTTTCTTTTTATTTCTAATTTACAATTAGTGTTGTGGGCATCCGAAATCCATAAACCAAAATAGAACAAAAAAGTTTAAAATACTTGATATTTGTTGGAAAATTTGACTCATTGTCTTGATGATGAACCTTGATAAAGGTTCGTAATGTCGACATATCAAATGGAGTCTACAATTACCTTGGATACCACTCCTCAAACCTATCAACCCAGAATTTAAGATAAGAGATTGTAAATATGTTTTTTGTCAAAATAACATTTTTGAATCTCTAAGGTTCACGAAGAGATTATAGTATATAATAGTCCTTGTTTTTTTTCTAACCTTTTCACATAAATATAAGATGAAAATTTGCAAAGATAAGTGTGGAATCCCTCTCAAACTTCTTCTCGTGTGAGATCCAAATACTAGTAAGATCCACATTGAAGTTTGAAGGATACTTTTTTCCATGTGTTTGAATAATAATTATATGCACCGAGTTTTGAAAAGAGAAATGAGAATCCCTATCAATCCCTCTCATTTGACATCTAGATGTTAGTAGACTCAAGACTAAAGTTTGAGAGAGAAATTTTCAAGTCTTCTAATACTTAGGTTTATTATGGTGAAGACGATGCTTAGGGATTAGGTGGAGTTTGAAATTGAATGGCTAGTTATTCATGAAATGTGCCCATATGGACAAACATATCAATTAGCTTTGTGATGGTATTTGTAACCTTTTTTTTTTCCATTAATGGAAATGTGGATCCTAAAAAACTTATTTAGTTGGAAAGATAATAATACAATGCTTTTAATAGCATGTAGAAAAGTTCATTTCAAAATAGGTAAGGTAAAATGTCATGGAAAAGTTATTCTTCTAATTTTTTTACTTTTATGTTGTTTATTTAAACCATTGGTTATGGAAATGATCAAGTGGTCACAACAAGGATCAACAATTTTAAATCTCCCAGGGATGTACAATGTTAGAAGTACACTAGTTTTAGGTGGATACGTTGGCACTGGACAAAGATTATCTTTTTAGTTTTTTATTAATGTTAGGGATTTGATGCTTGATCTCTTTTGGCCTTGTAACATAGCAGTTATAATAGTGGAGCTCTTCTTAAAACAATTCTAGACAGAAATAAGATTTAGTACCCAATGAGCTTACTTTCACCCCTAATTTCATATTATGCATTCAGATAAGGTTGCGAGTAGTTCTCAACTACTCTAATCACTTTAGCGTGATAGGAAACAAAAATTTCCCTTCAAAAAATAAATAGGCCAAAGAACATGCAATACTAAAAACCAATACTCTTAATGGTTATGGCTATGTTCACATTAACAAAACAAGTGCATCAATCTATTTCTAAATGGGATTTTTACGAATCTCATCTTCCATCACCGTTACATGTTTTCATTCTCAACCTTTATTTTAGTCTCTCCTCTTCTATACTAAATCTTGAGTAATCCCCCAAAAAATAATCTGGAAGTGATAAATCATATGTACATGGTGTACCTCACTAATTCCATGTAAATGTTGAATCACTTGGGATTTCTTCTTATTGTCATTTTTTTTTCTATATAATGTTTTTAATAAATAACGCAATTTTTCTTAACACTTAAATTTTCAAATGAAAAGAATGATTTATTTTTAAATGTCAACATTTAAGGGTTCAATTTCTCACAGCCCTTCAAAGTAAAATGAGACCTGGCCTTCAAATTTGATCCCTAGCGACTCTGGAGCCGTTCAACCTGGTAAAGGTGGTGTCTTGGTCAAGTCTGGTACAGAAAGGATGTCCTCATGTATGAGTTGTCCAATAATCATATCCCTCGACGCCATTTGTGACACTCCTTAGGTGAAGATCATGTCCAAAGCATCATCGATTCACCAGCCTTCTTGACTCTAGAGATCTGGCACGTGGCTTGCGTAGAAAACAACTGGAGATCATGAAGTTCAGATCTTTGAAGCAACGAACCTGGGCTCTACACGAAGCAAAGGGATGTGGCTAGAAAAAACCGTTCCGAACACCACCGTTAGTATAAGTGAAAAGGAAAAGAATGCCATGTCCAAACACCGCGATCCATGTGGATAGCAATGCAACATCAAAGGAGGCGGCATGACTGGATTCTCAACAGAAAATAGAGATCCCTACCCACGTGTCCACTCGTGCTTCCATTATGCTGATGCCAACTGTTGATTCATTGGTGCCCCTTGTGGAGCCCTTGGTGGTTAGTGTTTAGTTTGTGGTTGTTTGTGTAAGAGGAGCCCTTTTGACCTTGTCCAAGCCCAAGATTGAAGCCCTTGGAGGCCTTGGAACAATGACAAAATCCCTGGTTACCCATTGACTTGGTCAAGTGCCCCTAAGTTGTATCTTGGTCCCATTTGATTCCATTGTTGAGTTCCTTACTCCTAGTTGATCTTTGGTTATTGGTCTTTGTGCTGCAAGTTATGCTTGTACTTGTTTTGATCTCTTAATTGGTTGTTGAATAGATGATGTTGCTCATGTGTAAAGTCCTTGATGTGTTGATGGTGAATCCCATTGCTTTCATTGGATGGTCTTGAGGTTGTTAAGTTCTTGTGGGGTCCTTGAGTCTACAAGCTTAGATCTTTATCCTCTTGCATGTGGAGACTTAGGTCTTGGAACCCACACTTATGGTGGTACGTTGGAACCCATTATTATGGGGTCCTTGGTGTCCTTGAAAGTTTAGGTCTTGAACCCACATATATGGTGGTTTGATGTCCCTTGGACGCTATATGGTCATTGGTATGTAGTAGCCTTGTGATCATGCATATGAATCCCATAAGGTGTTTCAAACTAGTGGTGAGGTCTTTGTACCCCTATTTTGGGGTGTTGGTACTCTTATGTTGATGAAGATATATGGTGGAACCATTGGATATGTTTTTGATGATATGGATACCTTGAACATGATGATGTTGAATCCCTTGAAGTCCATGGAAAGTATCTTGTTTAAATATTATATGATATCTTTGAAAGAGTCATTGAAACCCTTGCATGTGGTGCCTTGGGTCTTGAACCATGATGATGTATGGTCCTATTTGTGTTTATATGGCTATTGGGATGTATATAGAGGTTGATATCATGTATGTGCCTTGATATGTTGAAGAATACTTTGAAGAAGACTTTGAAACTCTTGCAGTTGGTGGTATGGCCTTTGGCACCCTCATGTGTGGGGTCTTTGACGTCTTAGATAGATTGAATAATTTAAGGGTATTAGACCAAGAATTTTCAAATAATCTCATCATAGGGAGATAGTCATCGTCAATCCATTTCCGCTTATATGTGGAGCATATTCTAACTCCTTACAATTGAAGAGATATGAATTTTTGAAGTTGGTGTACCCCACCTTTTTGGGTGAGCCAACCAAACAAAAGAGAATTTAATTATTTGTAATTTTGAATTGCATGTCGGCCCAAGGTAATAATTTTTCTCCATAATCTATATAAATAGAATATCAAATATTTCATTTGTCCATCATCAATTCTCTCAGGAATTTCGCAACTCTTGGAGAAAAGTGCGAAATTTTGTGACAAAGAAATATCTGGGCATCTTCACTAAAATTGGCATAACTTTCTCATACGGAATCAGAATTACAAAATTCTTGGCTCGTTGGAAATATTGTTTCTTTTGGTTTTTCTACTTTTTCTTTATCTTGTGATCTTCAATAAGGTATGGTTCATGCTTCATGGTTTCTCTTGTAATGGCACATGTCTCTCATGGATAGAGTTCCTCTTTGATCTTAGTATGTGAGCCTATATATTGGTATATTCTTTGAAGTCATTGAATATGTTATGGAGTATATGGTGATGGTTATCTTGGCATATATATTGATGTGATATTGATATAGATCTTGATGATTATCTTGGATATTGTTGGCATGGATCTTGGTGTTTATCTTGACTGTTGTATAAGTGTAGTATTGAATGAGAAGTTGACATGTAAGTAGTAGATCTTGTGAGTTATTTCTTTGATCAACCTAAATGTTTTCTTTGAAAACTAGTTTGACAAGTGTTGATCATTGTGTCTTTGACCTAAGTGGAGTTGGATTGTTATTGATTGTTAATGACAACCTTTGACAGTGTTGTAAGTGACTATTTGCTTGATATTTGTTTGATTTGTTGACTTGATTTGAGTAGAGTGAAAAATCCTTTTGTGTCTAAGAGTTTATGAGATTGATTAAGTTTGACATCATTGTTTAAGTCTTTTATTTTCTGGCTTGAGGTTATTTGGTTGAGTTATATCATGTTTAAATTTCAAGTATTCCTTGACTGTGATTGAGGTTGGTTGTGGTGTCATTCAGTTGAGTGTGATTGGATAGAGTTTGGTTGAATGTATGTGAAGTCTCTTGGTTGCTCAAATGTGTCTCTTGATGAACTAGGCCAAGTAAGAATGGTTGGTTGATTGTTAGAGCACTTGATTAGATTAACACAAGTATATGATTGATTTGGAACAGGTACACAAGAATCTTAGTACAGGTTCGTTCATTTGAGCAAGATCGACACAAGTTTCCTTATGTCCAGTTGGTTTGACTTAGATTGGCTGAGTTGTATGAGTAGTTGGTTTGACCCAGGTGGATTGAGTTTAGCATGTAGACTCAGATTGACTGAGTTGGTTGATGTGAGAAACATGTTGATTGGTACAGCTTGATTGGCCAGGTTGATAGTATTGGTTGATGAGAAAAGTGATACAGTGGATAGTGATCGGTTGATGAGTAGTGGTTAGTAGTGGTAGTGGTTGTGCAGTGTGGTACAGGTTGTGCAGTGTGGTATAGATTGTGCAGTGTGGTACAGATTGTGTAGTGCAGTACAGGTGTTGATTAGCAAGTTCGCAGGATCAGTGCGGTAATGGTTCAAAAGTTCTTATCTTCCTATCAAGGTGGCAGGACGGGGCAAGGAAAGGAGGTCGTAGCCTCCTTCTGGTTGAAGCCGAAAAACTAGGGAGTTGTAGCTTCCTTCATGTTGGAGCCTGTAAATTAGGGGGTTGAAGCCTCCTTCTAGTTGCAACTGGAAAATTGAAGTCTTTATAATAAGGGGGGTTGTTTCCTCCTTCCATTTATTTCTAGAAAACTATTTTAGAAAGGATTATGTGGTCTATCTCCTAGGACTTGGTTTTCCACGTAAAATATGTTGTTATGTGTTTCATGTTATGCTTCTTATGTGATGATGATATAATGACGATAATAATGTTGATGATGATATAATGATAATGTGATAATGCATATTATTGAATAAGTTGTTGATTGTTAAAAATAAAAAGTAATAAAAGTTGCGCACACTAATTCACCACTCCCCCCCCCTCTCAGTGTACTTGGTGTGTTCAATAGTTCCAGATTGGTGCAATTCTGTCAATGAGGGTTGAAGAAATTAATTCGTGTTGATGATCATTTCTGAGTACTCTTCTTAATAAAAAAGAATTCTTCTAGGGTTTTCCCTAGTGTTGGGGTTTTGTCTGGTCTTTTGACCAAAAATATTTGTCTCATGTGTTTGATTGATACTTCAGTGTTTGAGAAGGTCTTGAAGTGGTAGTTTTTATTTTAAATTTATGAGTAAATTTTAATTAAAAACCGTAGATATTCAAGTGGTTGACCGAATGTGTGAATAGAAGTTTTCATGTTAATGTCAATTATATTCTTCATGGTATCAGAGTTGCACTGAAGTAGGGTTTAAGATTGTGATTCACAGTTAAAAGAAGTTGTGTTGTCTTTCGAGTTAATATATGTTTTAGGTGATTTCCAATGATGAGCATACGGTATGAAGATAGATTGGATGGTGTATCCAACTACCTTCCATGGAAAGTAAGGAATACTGTCGTATTAAAAAGAATGGAAAATATGGATTTTTGCTAACACCAAGATGGGAAAGCCTACATACCAGGATGCATTAGATGAGTTTGAATCCCTTGAAGCCAAATCCTAGAGAGTGATCCTAGATGGAGTGAAATATCATCTCATTCCACATTTAACAGAGAAGAAAACTGCTAAAGACATGTGGGGTACACTGAACCAGTTATTTGAAGCCAAGAATGAGAATTGCAAGATGGAACTGGAGGACAAGCTACACAATTTCAAGATGAACAAGGATGAGGGTGTGGCCTCCTAATTAACTCGTGTGGCACAAGTCAATGATGAGTTGGAAACTGTAGGAGATATTGTCCCTAACTCAGAACTAGTGAGGATACCCCTGAAGGGTTTCACTAAGAAGTGAGACGTATTTGTGAAGTGCATTGTAGGTAGAGAAAGGATTCCCAATTGGTCTAAACTATGGGACGAATTTACTCAGGAGGAGATTTGAGAGGGGTCTCTAGGTAGTCAGGTCAGTGAAAAAGTGGAGCAAAACATGGCACTTACAATAAATGCTAACAAAAAGAAGAAAAACATCAGACAAATCAAATGTTACTGGTGTGGTCAAATGGGACATTGTGCCTCTAAGTGGCTTGAGAAGAAGAAAGAGAAGATAGAGAGATACATGGCAGCGTATGCAAAAGTAAAAGACTATGCAACGAAGTTTGAACAAGAGTTTTCT
The DNA here is from genome assembly GCA_001517045.1 of Pseudotsuga menziesii. Lineage (NCBI taxonomy): Eukaryota > Viridiplantae > Streptophyta > Pinopsida > Pinales > Pinaceae > Pseudotsuga > Pseudotsuga menziesii. The sequence continues at coordinate 81,823 of LPNX010968357.1, read as the reverse complement.
CTTGTCTCTATTGATTATAGTATAGGGAGCTCTATTTTTTAGATTGTATGGGTTGTTGATAGTGGAGCAACCAAACACATGACTGGAATCTATGATATCTTTCAAATTATCACGAAGTTAGGACCAAGACACTATATTCAGACGGACATTGACAGTCCACAGGTGGCGATACGAGGGGTTGGAACAATTAGGTTCCAACTAGACCTTCGTGAGATCTTGGAGATACACTGAATTCTTTTGGTTCCTGTTAAGTCCGTAATTTTTTCTTCATTTTTTGGTTTAATTACTCCATGTTTGGTTTGTTTTTTCATTTTATTTCAGTTAAGGTTTTGATTTTAAGTATTAGTGTTAGTTTCCTTTAGGAACTCTTTGGATGATTACATGGTCTTTTTGAACTTACTCTTTATAGGTTTATTTGATTTTTTGGTTCTTTGCATTTCAAAGGGGTTTAAAGAAAGGTCATTCTATCAAATTTTTGATTCATTAATGTTTATTTAGAGAGTACTTAGACTTAATTTTCACCCTAGCAGCTTTAAAACCTCCTACAAATTAGCAGAAAGTTGAAAAATAGCGAAATTTTAACACTGGACATATTCTTGTAGCACTGGACAAAAATTTAACAAAGGGCGCGCTACAAGAATATCGCGGCCCTTTGTTTTTTCGATTTTCAAATTAATTTCTATCATGATTTTAGTTTGTGAGTGACTAATCGCATTGGATGAGTGGTTTAGCACGTGTAGGCTGCAGTTTCAGCACGTTTTTAGGTGGTTATTAGTCTCAAAACAAATCAGGCTCATCATTGCTTATAATGCGGAATCAGTTGAACAGATATCAGTAAATCTCGGTCTAAGCTGGCATAATTCTCTTTTTACACGCATTATCAGAGGAGAAGACTGCTCGTGAAGTAAGGTTAACTGCTCAAAAGGTGGATTGTGTTGCCGTGGAGAAGAGACAGTGTTATAAAAGCCAACGAAAATTAGGGCTTTTTAATCTACTTACCTGCAGTCAAAGTAATAATCTGAAAACACTTGTACGCACAAGGAGAGTCAGTTGACAGCCCAAAACGAAGGTTTAAGCCGTGGCAGTTGAACAATTGGTAGGTATTTCAATACAAACCCCTATAATTGGAAAAATTGGGTTTTTCTCGCTGAAGGTTATTATGGAGAAATTGGTTGCTGCAAAGGATAGAATAGGTTACAAAATGAACTGTTCACCACAGAAATAACTGCCTGGAGCTATTCTGAAGAAGTTTACTGAACAGAGCATCAAAATAACCTTAAGTTTAAAGCATTCAGTTTTTGGAATTTCGATGACAGTTTGAAGGAAGGTTGTTTATGTTTGCTCTCCAATATACTAAAAGAAAAACTCTGATATTGATGCATATTGGCTACAATGAGCTAACTGAAAAGGATTTCTCTCAGACTTAATGCTCATTTGAATCAGAATCTACAGGAATCAACATTGAGATGACTTATAGATTGTTTTATTATGCTCATCCTTTACACAGAAAGTGTTCAGTTTACTTGTGAAACTGTTGATAATTGTCATATTGTTTGGAGAACATGTTGGCTTTTATATACAGGTTTTGATGACAGTATTTTGGCTAAGGTGAATATATTGCAGACAGTGGTGTTTTTCTCCCTTTTCATACAGGTAGTCTCCAGTCGGTCTAATAAGCCTGTGGTTGATGTTACTCTTGCAAAATCTGAAGCTGTGAGAATTTTAGGGTTTGAAGATCGAGGCTGGTTGATACACAGAAATAGAAGTACAATATTGAAAATAGAACAGCCACATTCACTGACAGTCTTCAATTACATTGAACAGCATGGACACTGAAATTAATCAAAGTGCTGTTTTCTGTGATTTGAATTAGTTTGTACTAAAGGAAGAGATCATATCTGAATGCATATCATAGTGCTTGTTTCCTTAACCCTAAAATGAGGAGCTTGGATGGCATATAGTCTGAAACAGTTTGACATTATGTTTGATGGTGCATTTTTGAAGAATGAGCAGTGTTATTGTGTTCTTATGACTGTTTCATGAAACTCTCACAGTTTACCTATATACAGACCTAGTTTGTACTGTTGTAATAAAGGAACATTGAAGCCTTGGTTCAGGTGAATTTGACCCCCTGTTGGGAAGTTTTTACTTCATCTTTTAAATAAATAGGCCTGTCCAGGAGTGTATTGCAGATTGTGAAGGAGTTCAAAGAACAAAAAACCAGTCTGTAAGACCTATTTGAAACCTAAAGTTAGACTGTTTCTAGTTCCTAAAAGAAGAAGATGGGAAAGAGTGGCAAAAGTGGAAAAATCAATAGGGTTGAGCCCACTGACCTAGCATGGATTGAGAAACTCCCAGACTATGCTGAATTGTTTCAACAAGTAGGTTGGCTCAATTTCTTCAGAAGGATCAATGGCTACAATGCACAAGTCTCTTGTAAGTTTGCTCAGGGGCTGAAAGAAGACTTGGTCATCCTGGATGCTCTAAAATTCAAATTGATTGTGGAAATAATTGTAGAAGCAACTGGAATCAATAATGAGGGTGAGCATTGGTTCAAAAAGTTACCTTTTGATTTTGAACCTCAGAGGTACCTGTTACCTAATGTGACTCCTGACTGGAACAAGGGTATTCCTATTCAAAATTTCAGGAAAGAGTGGATTGAGCCCATTAGGATACTACAGAGTTATGTGACTTGTGAAGGCAGGTATGGCTATGTGTATAAATATCACTTTAGATTCCTCCAACACATGGTAGGAGTCTCCAAGATGAATCTGCCCTTCTTCTTTTTGAAGAGCTTGCAAAAGATGTCCAGCAGGGTAAAACAACATGAAGATCATTCCTCCCAGTCAATCTTTCATCATGGTCTGATCAAGCTGATCATCACCACTATGTTACAACATGAGGGTAGGACATGGGACTTCTTTTTATTCTGGTCAGATGTTCATCCCCAGCAAGAAGACCAGCAACCTAAGAAACAGACTGATAAGGGAAAAGTGATGATGAAAAAGTTAGGTCACACAGCCAAACCTGCAGATAAAGATGATGTTAAGGATAAGAAGGTAGCAGAGCAGGTAAAGGTTGTCAGTCAGTTCAAAATGTCTTCAGATTGCCCTAAAAGCAGATACTCATTGTTTGCAGGAGAAAAAGTGCAGCCTAGTTTGCAATTGCCACCAGCAGCAGATACTCAAGAAACCAAGACTATTGATGAAGAGAAGGCTGCTGTACTTGAAGATGAAGTGCAAACTAAGCAAAGAAACCCCCTCACCATTTTGTCTGAGGATGAAGGATATTTATTAGAGGATGAACAGCCAGATGATGAAGCAGAGCTAAGTGCTGAAGCATGTGGAGAATTCCTCACCTCAGAGGTTAAATCAGCTAGACCTAAGAAGAAGAAAAAGAGGACTGTAGCTTCATACAGAAGGCCTAAAACTAGGCCAACTAATAAACTTAGGTGGAATATGAAAAAACTACTTAATCCCAAGCTAAATTTCAGACAAGAAGCTGTTGTGATTGATTCTTCCTCTAATGAAAAAGCAGAAATTGTTAAACAGGGCAGCAAAAGCAAGAGAAAGTCAATTGCCAAGCCTTCTTCTTCTTCTCAGTCTGCAAAAGAAACAAGTCAACCTGTTTCTAAATTATCTGAAATAATTGTTGAGATAAAAGATAGACTCATAAAACAGCAGGAAGAAGAAAAAGCAAAAGCATGTACTCTTGAAAATCAGGAATGGGATGAAGAAGATGAAGCTATACTCAGGAAAGCAGGGATTATAGAAGAGTCTATTATTTCTGTTGATTTCTCAGAATTTTTAATGCAGGATGCAAATGTACTGGAAAACCCTAGTTTTGATGATGAAAGCTTGCAGGAAAGAGTTCAGAAATACAAGCAACAGGTAAAACAATTACAAGAGACTAATGATTGTTTATTCAAAGTCAATAAGGGGCTTATAGAGGAGTTGCAAGATGTCCATCGTCATTTCCTACAGCTATCAGAAGTGTCTAAAGAAGTGTTAAAAAGGAAGACAGCCACTGACAGGTATTCTACAAAACTAGAGAAGACAGTTGAAAATTTACAGCAGGAGAATGAAGACATTCAGAAAAAGATAGCTGATATGGAGAAGAAACACAAAAGAGCAAAGAAGAGGTCTCGAAGCCTAGATGGTATAGCACTCCTTGTTGAAGCAGCGAAGGAGCTTTGATCAATTATGCTTTTAGTTAGTGTATCTGTTTGATAAACACTTTTTGGTTAATCATTTGCTATTTTTAGCAATTTTGTAACTTTGTAAAAAAGTACTTTTTACTTTACCTTAATGATTCGATGGAGACAGTTAGGATGTGAGACCTAACTGATTTTGGGAGAATGTTCCTATTTAGATGAGTTAGCAAGATATTGTTAGGGTTCTGATTTTTGGGAGCATCAGGAGGTTTACAAGACTGTTTTGTCTGCAAACTTGTTCAGAGATAAGTACTGTAACTCTTATAGAAATTTACTGATAAAATAATGAGATATACATGACCTTTATCCTTCAGTTGTTTGTATTGGCTTCATTTTTCTTCTTGTCTAGTTGCTTAAATTGACAGATTCATTGCTGGTTAATGTGTGTTTGCTGGTAATGCCTGTTGTTTATGTATGAACCTTAATGTTGTTTCTGATTGGATCTTGTTATATATGTTATGCATCTTTATCAGTTTATGTTTATGATTTAGTTGTTACTTTTCTTCTGAATGTATTCCCTGACTGTTCTTGAAGTTTACAACCATTTAAATCATACCAAAAACCCTAAACTTTGTTTTATTTATTGAGTTTTACTCTTGAGATTGTGTTGGCTTGTTCCCCTAGCCTTAGGAACAATTTCTAGCACAAACATCCTTGGCGCCGTTGCTGGGGACGAAGCTGAAGCATATCTTCCTTGGGATACTTATCACTTTTCCTGGTTTGAGAGGTGAACTTGAACCAGTATTTTTAAAGGCTACTTTCACCAAAAGTTGTCACAGTGGCTTCTAGAGGTATTGGAACCAGGAGCAGACCTACATCTCCCTTGCTACTGGGTGTGACAGACCCTGAACAGATCATAAGAACATCAAGAAAGCTCAGAAGGTCTCAATATTTACCAGCCTCTTGTGACCCTAACCAGTTGGGTGATTCATTAGACCCAGCTGAAAACTCACCTTGGATAAAACCTACCATTCCTGAAAGTACTTTTCAAGTTTTTACAAATCCTGAAACCTTTTTGAAAGCCAAGACTACTTCTCCCAGAAAAATCCCTCTCTTTCAGCTGAAAATAGGAAAGAACCCTTTTCAAACAAGTACTAGTCAAGTTTCTTCCTCTTCAAAACCTTAGTCTAAACCTCAGTCTAAACCTCAGTCCACAATGGCAGGTCAAAACCCACCCATGGATATGATGGACAGGATGGTAGCAGCCAGGTATGCTGCATTAGTCCTACCTCAGCCTTTACATGCCTTGCCTGGACATGATTATCAAAAGTACATGCCCAGATTCAATGGACAAGGTGAAACAACTGCAGAAGAACATTGGGAGGCTTTCTTGAGTTATGCAGACAATCAGAACATTGAAATTAAAGATGTATGGATGAGGGTATTTGTGCAGAGCTTAGATGGGGATGTAAGAAAGTGGTTTAGAGAGTTGCCTGCCAACTCAATTACAATAATTGAAGAACTCCGTGACCTTTTTCTGAGGCAGTGGGGAGACACCAAGGACCATACCTATTATATAACAGAGTTTGGAGCTCTCAGAAGAAAGAAAGATGAGACTATTGCTGATTTCTCCAAAAGATTTAACAAAATGTATAGTAGGATTCCAGCAGAGATCAAACCTACTGAAACATCAGCTAAGTTGACCTATGCAAATGCTTTTGACCATGAATTCTCTTTATTGCTGAGAGAAAGGAGACCTATCACTCTGCTAAACATGCAAGAGGCAGCATTGGAGGTAGAGTCCAATTTGCTGGCTGCTAACAGACTCAAGAAAGAAACACCTCAGCAGCAGTATGAAAGAAAGGGAAAGAAGGAAGCTGTTTCAACAAGTGCTGCACCTCAGTCTGCTGAAGCCAAAATAGATGAAATGGATAAACTTGTGAAGGTTCTCACTGCCAAGCTGAACAAATTAGAACTTGAAAAGAATTCTGCCAAAGCTGTCCCAGAAGCTCAGAGAAATCCAAATAACCCAAATCAGTTCAGGAGGCAGTTTGCTCCTAGATTCATGCCAAGGGAGCGAAGGAATAATGACATCCAGCAAGAAAGGAGGGAGAATGAAGATCAAAGAGTACCCCCACCTCTTCAAAACAATGTAGCTGATGAAGAAGAGGTTGATGAACAGCTGCTCTTTGAGGAGACTGAAACAGATCAGGATATGAACCACTTTGGAGATGGTTTGTCTGGAGGTTTCGTAACAGAAGAAGATTTTCTGAACTCTGAGTAATATGATGCTGATTTGTATGAAGTTGAAGATGATTAGGAGTTTGAGAAAACTGCTGTAAATGCTGCTGCTAATCAGAATGGAATTAAGAAGACTATTAATCTCATATCTGGTCCGAAACAAGTAGTCCAAGCTCCCAAGAAGAAAGCTGCTGTTCCTGCTGCAGCTGTTCCTGATAAACAGGTTGCTGATCCTGTCAAAGAAAAGAAGCAGCCTGCAGAAAAGTCCAAGAAGAATGCTGAAATTGAAGAGGTAAACAAAGCTGCTCAGAATTTCAATTTGGAAACTGAATTAGGAAAGCTGAAAATTCCTGTTCCATTGACTGAATTAATAAAGAATCCCTATTATAAACAAACAGTTTTGAAAGTAATGAATTCTGCTAGTAGTCAACCTGTTTCTGATACTGTAAATTTACAAGAAGAAAGCCCAAAGATATTCATTGGATCTGCCCTAGCTGAGAAAATAGAAAATGAAGCTAGTGCTTCTCCTCCCTTCTATGTTACCTTGACTGTCCATGACCAGATGATTCACAATTGCCTGTTAGACTCTGGAGCATCCCATAACTTAATGCCCAAAGCTGTGATGGAAGCCCTTGGTCTCAGTATCACCAAACCTTATCATGACTTATATGCCTTTGACTCTCGAGCTGTCAAGTGTTTAGGAGTAATTAAAGATATGGTTGTTAACCTTACTCAGCTACCCATGAAGAGTGTCATAATGGATGTTGTTGTAGCTGATATCACACCCAAGTTTGGTTTGCTTCTTTCAAGGTCCTGGGCAAAGAAGGTTGGAGGAACCTTACAGATGGATCTCTCATATGACACCATTCCTGTTTTTGGTGGAGAAAATAGGAGACTTTACAGAGAACTACAGTTTGCCTACATTGTCACAGATGACAAAAACCCCACTAATCATCCCCTATATGCTGTTGACAAAGATCTAGGGAATTGCATGCTGAATTTCAATGATGAAGATAATTTTGTTGGCCTCTTACAAGTTGAAAAAGAAAAACCAGTGAGACATTGCAGAGAAGAAGAAGATCAGCTCTGGGAATTATATTTTGATGGATCCTCATGCAAAGAGGGTGCTGGAGCTGGGGTCTTACTCATTTCTCCTGGAGGTGAGACAGTGAAACTCATTTATAAGCTGGAGTTTGTTACCACTAACAATACTGTTGAGTATGAAGCTCTGATACTAGGACTGAAAGCTGCTAAAGACTTAGGCATTCAACAAATTACCGCATATGGCAACTCCGAGTTGGTTGTTCGACAGGTGAAGAACAACTATCAAGTAAAGCAGGATTTGTTGAAGGTCTATAGAAATGAGGTATGGGATATGCTTGACAATTATTTCATAACATTCAATATCACTCATATTCCAAGAAATCACAATGAGACTGCAGACTCATTAGCTTTTGTTGCCTCATACTTTAAAATTCCTAAAACTACTCAGCTAAGGTATCCCATAGAGGTGAGGTACAGACCATGTGTACCTGACAATGTGAAACACTGGAGGGTATTTGAAGATGACATTGAAATCAAAAAATTTCTTGAGCTTACAGATGAGTTTACTAATGCCCAAATTGATCAGGATGAGGATGAGGAAGAAGGAGAGGATAATAAGTCTGCTGAAAATGTATTTGCTGAAAATGAGTTTCCTGAAGGTGAGATTGCAGGTCATAAGATCATTGAATTGAAGAGTAACTTTATCCCTAAAGGTTTAGTGCCTTTAGAAATAATTTTTACCAAAGATGATACACCTTCTAAACCAGTAGTCCAATCTTCAGAAGATAATGTAGTGGACTGCAATATTGGTACTGCAGAAAACCCAAGAATGGTAAAAATTTCTAAATCTCTAACAGCTGAGCAAAGGAGCAGATATATCAAGCTTTTGAAAGAACATGTGGATGTATTTTCCTGGTCCTATGAAGAATTAAGAACCTATGACACATAAATCATTCAGCATAAGGTTCCCTTGAAGCCCAATGTCAAACCTTTCCGACAGAAATTAAGAAGGATAAATCCAGCCTTATTTCCTGTGATTGAAAAAGAAATAAAGAAGTTGTTGGATGCGAAGATAATAGTGCCTCTTAGGTACTCTTCCTGGGTTGCAAATCTTGTACCTGTCAGGAAAAAGAATGGGGATATTAGACTCTGTGTTGATTTCAGGAATCTTAACAGATCTTCATTAAAAGACAACTATCCTCTGCCAAAGATTGAACAGGTCTTACAGCAGGTAGTTGTAGCACAGAGGATTTCCATGGTGGATGGATTTTCAGGGTACAATCAGATTGCCATGCACCCTGATGACAAAGAAAAGACAGCCTTTACCACTCCCTGGGGGACTTTTATGTATGATAAGATGCCCTTTGGTCTGATGAATGCTGGGGCAAACTTTCAAAGGGCAATGGACATTGCATTCGTGGGAGAAAAAGATAAATTTGTTGTCATCTATTTAGATGACATCACTGTGTTCTCACAGTCTAATGATGAGCACTCAAAACATTTGAGGAAGAATTTTCAGAAATGCAGAAAATTTGGCCTGTCTTTGAATCCCAAGAAATCTCATTTTGCTGTGCAAGAGAGTAGACTGTTGGGCCATTTGGTGTTTGCTGATGGCATCAGAATAGATCCGGAGAGAGTCCAAGCAATACTGAAGATTAGTTTGCCCAGAAGTAAGAAAGATGTGCAATCATTCATTGGTAAGATAAATTTTCTGTGGTGGTTTATTCCTAATTTCGCTGAAACCATTAAACAAATCACAGCTATGTTAAAGAAAGACCAGGAAGTCAGGTGGACTGTTGAAGAAAAGGCAACATTCGAGAAAATCAAGGTGGCTCTGAATGAAGCACCCATGTTGGTAAGTCCTGATTTTACCAAGGAGTTCCTTACTTTTTCTTTTGCTTCAGCAGATACAATTGCAACTGTCTTACTTCAGAAAAACAAGGAAGGACTAGAGCAGCCCATTTCCTTTTTCAGTAAAACTCTCAGGGATTATGAACTGAAGTACAACATTTTGGAAAAACAAGCCTATGCTTTGGTAAAGGCTTTGAAATTTTTCAGAATTTATGTATTGCATTCAAAGGTTGTTTCATTTGTTCCAAATGCTGCAGTGAAAGATGTCTTGACACAACCCAACAGTGAAGGAAAGAGAGGAAAATGGATTGCAAAGATCATGGAATACGATGTGGAAATCAGACCTACTAAGCTTGTCAAGGGACAAGGTTTGGCTAAGCTGCTGGCTGATTCAAATTGTCAGGCATTAGGATTACATATCATGGCTGAAGATATTGCTCATGAAAAAGATCAATGTAACGAACATAAAATATATAAATATTAAAAATAATATTATTAGATAATACATATATAAGTCCGACCATTGTAATTCATATCAAATCAATTTCATATCATCAATTTATATATATATTATGGCTTATTTAATATTCCAGATCTTTTGGTAAATATTACTCTATGAACAAATAAATATTTGTTTCAGTGGTATCAGAGCTCTCGTTGCTTGATCTGGCCGGTGGTCAACAAATTCAAACTTTGTCTGAGAAAATCAGGGTTTCCCTATGTTGCAGGTCTTTGACCTTTTTCCTTCCCTTTGAAAAAAGAACAAAAACATAAGAAAAAAAAGAAAAAAATCCTTATTAAAAATAAATAAATAAATAAAATAAAAATTCAGAAATCCACCCTTCGACTGCATCATCCGCCTGTGCTCCATCTTCCTACCGCCTGCCTCCCATCGTGCATGCCCATCAGCACCCCCATCCACTAACGCCCTCCTCCTTTCCCGCGCCCTTCATTCTTCATCCTTCTTCCCACCTCCCCGTACCCACCTTCTCATTTGTGCGCCAGCCTCTCCGCATTCCCATCACCCACCTCATCGCCCTCACGTCCATATATGTGCTCGCCTCCACCCCTGTCCACTCATCCCGCGCCACCTCCACGCCATCTCAACCTCCTTCCTTCGCTGCTCCTCTGCCTCCACCCTCGCACGCTCCATGCTGCTCCTCTGCCTCCACTCCTCCACCTCGCTACACCTCACTGAAAGACCACGCGCCTGCTCTATTCCCAAACTCCACCTGCGCACTGCTCTCCTCTACGCCCCTCAACTTCCATGCCCACCTCCAGCCTCCACAAATTTCCACGCCATCGCCTTCCATCCTTCCGCTCCACGCTCCCATCGCGGCTCCTCAACTCCGTCGCGCATCCTCCTTTCCCCGCGCCTCCATCCACATCATCCTTCCCCTTCCACCTGCACTCCATATCGACCTGCCTCTGCCTGCTTGCCCTTTCTCCATTGCCTGCCCTCATTACGTGTTCCCTCACCCGCATACTCCTCAAACTGAACCCTTCTGTGCACTCCTCACCCATCCGCCACACCCCACCCCACCGTTGCCACATCCTCCATTCGCCACCCCTGCTATCCTCACGGGGTCACTCTCTACGACCTGCACAAACCACAAAAAAAAAGAAGAAGAAGCATTATAATATAATATATATATTATAATTACAATATATTATATTTATATAATATTTCAAAAAAAAACAAAACAAAAAATAATATTCTCAAATTGTTTTATTATATAAATAATAAAATAAACATTTTATTATTATAAAAAATAAAAATTATTATTATTATGTTTGAAGGAAAAAGTCCAAGAAAAAAAAATATAATAACAATACTTTTATTATAAAAAAAATATTATTTGTGGCGAAAAAAATGTTATTTAACCTAATACAAAGAAAACAAGTGGAAGAAAATCGAAGTAAAAATCTATAGTCTAGACGACCATTTATTGTCCAAGAAATCAGAGACCATGGAAGCTGGTTTGCGACTACAAATAGAGCAATTAGAAGCCAAGTTAAAGCATTATCGAAAAGAGAATGAAGAATTACGACACACAAATACGAAATCGGAAATGTTGATTAAATTACATCATATGCAAAAAGAGCGCAAGGAACAAATAATTTCTGACCAGAACAATCATATAGAAAAATTGTATGCCAAAATTAAGAAATTAAAAGACGAAAGTGATACCCAAATTAAGAAATTAAAAGATGAAAGTGATTTCAATCAGAGACTAACAAATCAAGATATAAAGAAAGAAATAAGTGATTACGAAGTAGAAACAATCCGCTTGAACAAAATCGTTAACAACAAGGATGAAGAACTGACGCACATACGACGGAAATTAACAGATCAAGAATCAGTGGTCGACCAGTATCGACAACAAATAAAAGTTCTTCAACAACAAAATAGCGACTCTAAAAAAGAACACAAGCTAGAGATCGCAAAGAGTAATAAAATAATATCCAACAATTCTGAAGAAATTTTCAGATTAAGAAATCACAACAAAACCCTGATTACAAAAATAAAAAAATTGAAAAACAACAGCAAGAGGGAACAATCCGGTGAAGACCTAGAAGGGAAATTACTAGAAAAGCAAGAAGAAAACCAGTGTTTAAATAATAGTAATCGGGAACTACATAAGCAAATCAAGAAGCTAGAAATTGGAAAAAAATCGCAAGAGGAAAGAATCGAAAGAATTCTAATTCATGAACAATCTACTAGAGAACCAAGAAGCATAATCCAGGAAAATACATCGAAAAGTCAAATCGAAGAAGTGAAGACAGTCCTCGTCACAGTCCAAAGGAAAGTAGAACAAACGAAACCTATACCTTACAGACATCCTAATTATAATCGTCATTTTGACCAACGACAGGGTCAAAATGAATATTCACAGAAGACTTATGTGGATATGCGAAAATATCGACATACTAAGCAACAATCGAGACAAATCGTTCCACAAAAAGATCTCAGAGCTCCGATAAAAATAGATCTAGGATGGACCACAGGAGATGCTATGCGACAATTCTCTTGGGGAATCCGTAATTCGTATCGGCTCATCTCCTCAAATGTCGCAAATAAAAATGGAAGGAATTCCGAGATGACAAGATAAATCAGACATAAATGTCAAATACATCTTTGAGGACAAAGATTCCCTTAAGGGGAAGGCAATGTAACGAACATAAAATATATAAATATTAAAAATAATATTATTAGATAATTATTAATTAATAATTAATAATTATCAAAGAGTCATGACCGTAGGTTGAAAAGACATGAATGGACATATATAAGTCCGACCATTGTAATTCATATCAAATCAATTTCATATCATCAATTTATATATATATATATATTATGGCTTATTTAATATTCCAGATCTTTTGGTAAATATTACTCTATGAACAAATAAATATTTGTTTCAATCAAACAACACTTGAAAAGGAAAAAATCATGGACTTTTATTCATCTTCAGTTTGGTATGCTGATGTAGTTTATTTCCTATTATTTTTGCAATGCCCTGAACAGTTGGATAGGAAGGCTGCCAGATCTCTGAAACTGAAAGCTACAAAGTACTGCTTGGTGGAGGATCAATTGTTTTGGAAAGACCCAGGAGGTATCTTGTTAAGATGT